>JAZAVJ010000397.1:0-29589 GCA_037954315.1 Neonectria punicea | reverse complement strand
TCAGCGCCCCCCCCCCCCCCTCGCACTCTCACTCATCAGATCCATCCTTTTGGCATCCCGCACCGCAAGGCAAATCAGCAGCAACCTTGCTTGCTGACAGTCACGACGCCCAGCCGAATCGAATCCCCGCCCTCGTTTATTCCCCTTCAGCCAGCTTCGCCACCAGAACGACTCCCGATCTATATCCATTACTCGTCTCGCACTATCTCTTCTTCCTCTCGCCATTCTGCGCTCGCTCGCTCGCTCGTTGCTCCTCCCCACCGCCAACGAACGTTTAGCCCACGCCTTTGCGGGGCATTTCGCGTCACCCTCCACCTCCGTCCTCTCGTCCCCGTCCCCGTCCCCGTCCCCGTCCCCGATCCCGTCTCCGTCCACCTCTTCCCCTATCGCCGAATCGCCAGACCTCCCTCCTAAAGATGGACGCCGCCCGCCAACAACAGTCGCCACCCCAGGTCCAGCCCTGTAGATACAAGGTCGGCAAGACCCTGGGAGCCGGCTCCTACTCCGTCGTCAAGGAATGCGTCCACATCGACACCGGCCGATACTATGCCGCCAAGGTCATCAACAAGCGCCTCATGGCCGGCCGAGAACACATGGTACGCTGCCTCTGCTCTGCCCGCTCGTCCCTTCTCCTGTCCATCTACTCCTCTCGACTGGCAACTCGCTCTGCTCTCTCCCAAGGTTAACAGGCCGTGGCGCAAAACAGGTCAGAAATGAAATTGCCGTCCTCAAAAAGGTCTCTATGGGCCACCAGAACATCCTCACCCTCGTCGACTACTTCGAAACCATGAACAACCTCTACCTCGTCACCGACCTCGCCCTTGGCGGCGAACTCTTCGATCGCATTTGCCGCAAGGGCTCCTACTACGAATCGGATGCCGCCGACCTCATTCGTGCTACCCTCTCCGCTGTCGCTTACCTCCACGACCACGGAATCGTCCACCGCGACCTGAAGCCCGAAAACCTCCTCTTCCGCACTCCCGAGGACAATGCCGACCTCCTTATCGCCGACTTCGGCCTTTCGCGCATCATGGACGAGGAGCAGTTCCACGTTCTCACTACTACTTGCGGCACCCCCGGCTACATGGCCCCCGAGATCTTCAAGAAGACTGGCCACGGCAAGCCCGTTGACCTCTGGGCCCTCGGCGTCATCACCTACTTCCTCCTGTGCGGCTACACCCCCTTCGACCGCGACTCCGACTTTGAAGAGATGCAGGCCATCCTCAATGCCGATTACAGCTTCACCCCAGTCGAGTACTGGCGGGGTGTCTCCAACCACGCCAAGGACTTCATCCGCAGATGCCTAACCATTGATGCCACTAAGCGTATCACTGCTCACGAGGCCCTTCAACATCCCTTCGTCGCCGGGTTCCTCAGCGCCGACGGCGAGAGCCAGAACCTTCTGCCCAACATCAAGAAGAACTTCAACGCCCGCCGGACGCTGCATGCTGCCATCGATACCGTCCGCGCTATTAACAAATTGCGCGAGGCTCAGAATGGCATGATGAACGGCGCCCGCTCCAAGGAACCCTCGAGAGGAAGTGCTGCAGCAGCCCGCGCACCACCACAGGACCAACCTGGAGTCCGAAAGGACGATAGCGCCATCTCCATGGAGAACAGCCATACCAAGGACAGCGGCTACGGGACACAGAGCGAGATCGATGTGGTGATGGGCAACACAGGGAACGTCGGTGTCCCCGCAGCGCTGCAGCCGGGCAACAATGGCAACCGTGTCGTCGAGACGAGCAAAGGTCTCTGGACCGGCCAGGCGATGAGACGATAGTCAAAGGACGGGTCGGTATTGCCTGGAGCAACGCATTCATGACTCAGGATCCCTTGGTACTTCGAGAACAGTACTAGAACGAGTGATACGAAACACGATAGAGGCTGAAGCTCGTGCTTCGATGTTGCGAAGAAGTGGCATATCAGGATATTCGACCGCAGCGAGGGAAAACGGAGGTGCAACCACAAGCATCAATCAATCAATCTATGGGAGGCAGGCAGGATTTCTGGTTATCATTTTCTCCTTTTTTTACTTCTCATTTTTATTTCCCTCCATGAACCACCAAAACTCACATCTCATCAAGATCTTGAGGTGGGTTGGACGGACCGCAGGATCGCCGTCCCATGTCTAATAGGGCATCTATCCAGGCGGAGGGTCATTCATTTTCTTGCAAGGACATCTCTAGCAGTCCGATTTACTCTGCTTTCCTATCCCTCTTGTTTCCGTTCATGTTGCTCCCGCTCGCCCCCCTTGTTTCCCTGTCAGTTTTCGATGCCCAAGTTCCGAATTCTTGTTTGTAGATACCAGCACCACCCGCCAAATGCAGCGAGGCAAACAGGGCGTTCTATACGCGGAGTCTCTTATTTATCGCCTTCACGCTCTCCTTTCAACGCTCGAATTCGGCCTGGACTATGTGATGCTGTGAGTTGTATTGGGTTGGCGCCTACTAGTTCACGAAGCACTTTGTTGAGTTTGCCTTGCTGATCCCTTCATTGCCTCGGGGCTTTACTCCCTTTTGAGGAGTGCTTGTCTACGAGACTAGAGAAATCAAGTGAGGAATAATAGTTTCTCAAACGATGGGTTGGAGAGAGAGGGGTCACCTAAGTAGAATGAATCCTATTTTCGTAACTGTCATCCTGAATAGTTCTGGCCTGATATCAAGCGCAGTTCAAAGCACCCAGGAATATGCGAATCAGACATATCCTTACCTTCCAGACTTGAATACGGCCAAGAGCTGGTTGCCGGTAGGGCTAGTTACTAGAAGGGGATGAATGCGACAGGATTCGAAGGTTTGAAGGAACTGGGGTTCTTGGTATGTCTACTAAAGCTTCAATATGATGATCACTTCCTACCGGAAAACCTAGAATAAACACAGGTTAAGAAAAAGTGCAAGGTCACAGTGTATGCCAAGTATTAACAGCTCATAATGTCTGTTATTCATCATCTCCTCTAACTCCTGATGTCTAGCGAGTGGTATCTTTGGTATCTCCGTTGTCCATCACCCTTGCATCCCGCCACCGTGCGCCGAGCAAGTGCATCCCCAATCCCAACCGGGAGGCAGTGGAGCCAGTCCCGATGGGTCCTCATCAAGAGAACCTTAGTGTCTTTTTGTCCTCGACACGAGGCTCAGTAGCGATCGTCTCTGTGCAGGATTTCCCCCTCTTCCCGTGCACCAATTAACCTCCTCTGTTGTATATACATTACTCTATCAGATTCCGTCGTCCCTCCAGGATTATATGCATTATGGGGATGTCGTTGAATCCCCAGTTCCCATTATTACAATTTCCGCCCCTGACGGCCCGGCGTCAGAATCCAGTTTCTGTCGTGAAACACCGAGGTACGCCTTGTCGCTGTGCGGATGAATGCCAAAGATGTAAAAAATAAAATATAGTGACGCCGAAAATTAATGTGAGGATGAAGTGTAGGAGTCATGAATCCCTTGACACAACGTGCCAGGAGACGGCGGTTGCCATGTTCGAGTATGTGTGTTGAGGCATCGAGTCGATTACCGTACCACAACCACTTCGCTGAGTTCAACGTCTCGAGGTGGAGGTGCGTTGCCGTTCCAGATCTGACCGTTATTCGCCAAGTCTACCAGGAGTCCTGGTAGAGCTTCATCGGAGAGGGTCGGGCTCATGGTGCCACTTGTTGAGCTGCAGCTGGAGCTGCTAGCAACGGTCCATCCATCGCTAGAGTCGGCCCTGCGGCGATCCAACAGACCGAGACCGAAGTACTCGCCGTACTCTTCGTCCGAGACCTTGTGCTGGTCGCCGTACTCGACATATTCGTAGTCCCATCGGGTCATCTTGTTCTCCTGACGCTGGGGCATCCATCGAGCCTTAGCCATGTAGAAGAAGGCGGCTGCGATGAGACCTCCGCAAACCAGATCGATGGCGTAGTGGTGGCTGAGGTACATGGTAGCCCACCAAACCCAACCAGCATACACGATGAAGAAGGTTCGGAACTGAGGGAAGCAGTGGGACATGAAGAGGGCCTCGAGAACGGCGTTGGCGGCGTGGAGCGAGGGGAATGCACCGAACGGCAGCGGCGCAGCGGTGAAGTTGGTGGTGTAGAAGTCGACACCGAAGATGGCATCGATACGGGCAAGACCGGCGGGAGATCCGGGCATTCCGTACGCGGCCGGGACAAGACCGTTCTCGTTCTCGTACCATGGCGGAGTGCAAGGGAAGACAATCTGGATGGTGACGCCGAGGATGCTCATCCAGCCGAAAGTTCGCGCAAAAACAGGGGTTGAGCCTGGGGCGCCGAAGATGAAGATGATTAGGGAGCAGACGGCAGGGGCACCGAAGTGCATGATGCCGTAGGGAAGCCACGCGAGGATGTCGAGAATGGGATGCTGGTGGGCAGACAGGATCGCGGAGAGATTGGCGCCATAGAGGACGTTCTCGAGAGCCGGAAGGACACGAACCCAGATATGGGGGCGGTACTCGGACGGAATAAATCTGGAAAACTTGTTAGGGGACGGGACGAGCGGAAGTACACAAAAGAGAGGCGGAGCTTACCGGCTACAAAAGAAATAGAGCAACCAACACCAAATTACTGCTGAAGGTAGGAAGAACTGTCGAGTAGCGGGCATAAGAGAGACCCAGACGCTGGCCATAACAGCGAGAGTCTTCAGGCCGGGAGCTGGAGGGGCGATCCAGAGCGAAAAGAGAGCAACCAGCGTAATGAAGGCATACTGAAGATCCGAGGAACGCCACTTGTGTGACTGGAGGTCACGGATACCGTCCCAGGCATTGAAGGAGCTCTTCAGGGTGGTGATGTCGTCGACACCGGGATGCGCCCTTGACTTTGACTTGCTGCGGCGACGGCCAATTCGGTATCGGTGAGGGATGGTGTTGAGGAAGGGCAAGTTGAGATGCTCGGGCCAGAGCAACTGCAGCTTGGACTTGCCCGACAAGGAGCCAGTGAAGTCGTTCATTGTCGCCGTCGGGGGTTGAGGACGCGAAGGAGACAAAGGGGTGGCGTAGGAGGTCGGTTGGTAGAAATTTTTCGTCGTTGACCCAATATCAAATGTCCAAAAGCTGCCGCATAATCCAAGTAACCTGGTGACTAGCAGTTATCCTATTGGCGTCGGGAGGATCGGATGGTCGGGGGATCGAATGGTCGTCTGGAAGCAGTCGCCGTCGGAGCAGGTGGCCGGGGACGATGGAGGCAAGGCAGCACGCGACAGGACGCCACACAGAGCAGACGTCAAGCTAAAGGGCGCGAAGGCGGAGAGAGGGAGAGAGAGTGATGCTTGAGTGGCCGAGGTGAAGGAGGGGAGAGAAGCAGAGGAAATAGAAGGAGGAGGAAGAGGCGAGGAGTAGAGGTAGTAAAGGGAAGGGAAGGGTAAGAGAGATGAGGAGCGGGAAGAGGAGGAGTGGAGGGATTCGAGATGATGACGAAGTGCAGCATGTGGTGCAGAAGGGGCGGCTTTGGGTGCAGAGCCCTGCTGAATCTGCTCGCCAGCTAGGTACCTGCCGGGGGGGCTCGCTCTTACACGGACACTCGCCCTCGGACTCGCTCGCGGGCAGCAGCTGGGCTAGCACTCCGCTAACTGCCAAGTACCGCTGCTACTGGCACCTAGCGGTAGGCTACAGCGCGTTGCAGCACACAGCCTGTTGGAACCTAAGCTTACAGGGGCCAGCGCTAAGCAAAACCACCCCCAACCCACTGAGCGGTTTCCTGCTTACAGGGCCTCGGGGCTATTGCAGGGCATGGTTTCCAGGGAGCGACGGCGCTGTCTGTGGCTGACGCTGATGGGACGGCCCCGGAAGCTGCGGGAAGGGCCAGCGAGTACAAGGGGCCCAAGTACCCCCCCCCCCCGGCGCAGGGCTTTTCATCTGCGAAATTGCGTGGGGCGACGGGCTAAGCTCGATTGGTGCCTCCGTCACGGCTCTAGCTTGGGTTTCTGACGGACGCGGATGCCACTGACGGCCACTGACGGGACGCCGGGAGCCACTCACGAGTGCGGACTCCGATGAGTCGCGTGTGTCCGCTCGCGTGCAGCGCTGCTGACACATCGCACATCGCGCATCGCATCGTTTTTTTTTGCACCTCCGGAGCTGGCGGAGGCACGGAGTTTGCGGGAGCCCGACGCCGGTGTATTACGGTAATTTCCTGCGGCGTGCGCCAAGGCCCCGCCGCGGGCCATTGGACGCTCATTGGCCTATTGTCGCGTGAGTGCAGGCCGCAGGCGCTTCATGGCTTCAGTTTGAATGACACCGTCCGAAAAGCCTGAGCTGGACAAAGGAGCAGAAGTCCGCATCGGCCCGGGCGGACGGACGTGTTCCACTGTCGCTATACGAAATACGTTTTCTGCTACGGAGGATGTGCATGTTAATTGATTTTAACTCATTTCTGGAGAAATGAATGGCACGACCAGCTCGCATCGCGATCCCCCGCGGATGAGTGAGCGGGAGGCAGCCCACGATCGACCCCTGCCCGATTGCCTTGCCATGTGCATGCCTCTTGACCAACGTAGGACCTCACCTAAGCGAGTGTTTTCTCTTGGCCCGCTCAATCAGGGCAGACAAGCAGACGGGCAAGCATGTCGACACGTCAAAGATGCTGATGATGATGATGCTGCTCAAGGCCAGGGGAGGCTACGATCCCAAGGCGCAGCGAAGGCTGATGGCGCTGGAGCTCGAACTTGCCTGCTCGGTTGCTCGGTTGCTGGTGCCTGTCGTACGAAGTAGTACCGTCACAGGCAAGGCGAAAGAGAGTGTGTAAGATTAGAGGGGGCACTGCGACGTGGTCGGTCCCCATCACCCATCTCCGCGGGCGGGACCCCAGCTGCTCAGCTCTTCTCACCTCAGCACCCAATCCCAAACTCCCACGAGATGAACGGGATGGAGAAGAGAGACGAGGCAGGATCATTCATGTCCGTGTCGGTTCGGCGCTCCTCTTCGATTGTGGCTTGTCTGCGTCAACGTCACCAACAAAAACGGTTCCCCAGTTTGCACAGCCGCCGCTCCCATCGACGAAACGCCCGCCTTGAGCTGGGGGGTGCGGCCCCCGTAGCAGCGTCCATCACTGTGGCACAGCGGGGCCAAGACGAGGCACAGTCGCTCTGGGCAACGACGACTCGACCCGCGCGACTCGCAACAAGGTTGACGGGCTGGCGAGGAGTGCGCGTATTCAGGCGCAAGCCACCAGACGAGAGACCTGGGGAAGCAAGGGGAGGCCTAACATCTAATTAGGTTCACTGTCTCTGGCTCCGCAAGATGAAATTGGTGACGATCACCCAGGGGGCTTAAACAGCAGACAAACGACGGCGACAGCCCATAACAACAGCAGGTAGGGCCCAGATTACAGGCGCAGGTAAATTTGTAGAATACGCGGAACGTTGAGGACGGGAGTAGCTATCGCGGAGGCACAAGTAGTCAAGCGGCAAGATTAGGCAAAACAAGGCCTGCATGCTTAGTTAGACATAGCCAACAAACCTCCCGATGACAATAGAACCTACCGAGGACACGCCATGCACAAACGTCAAACAGTCAACACCGGTGGCCCTATGGATGGGGTCGGAACGAACAAGGCGAAACCGATACCGAGGACTCACACCCAGATGACAGGACAACCGTCTTCCGCCGTGAGTGGCCCCGGCGCCTGGTACCTGAGCGAGTCGTAGGGGACGGCCGCCTCGGGCTGACGGGTTTCTCGCGGGCCACGCAAGAGCCAAGAACCAGTAACTCTCCGGGGAATACGTATTCCCGATGATGATGCTGACGATGACGATGCCGAAGCCGTGTAGGGCCTAGGGCGAAGCAGTCCACAGTGGGAAGTGTCCGACGGAGAGAGGAAAGGAAGGAAAAAAGCCAACGGGCCCCACTGGCAAAGTTTCAGCGAGCGCCGAGAGGCCATGGATTGATTTTCATCTCTCCGAAGGCCAGGGACTTGAGGTACCTTCGGCGAATGTACCTTTTTTTTTTCTTTTTTTTTTCGCGTGGAGGTGGAAGCGAAGTGGAATGCTTTTCTTTCTTCTCCCTCGGTCTGCTCACGCGCGCCTCGCCGCCTCCCATCTCAACCCCTCCACACCAACACGCACCAAGCATCAAAGCTCCACACCCATATCCTTGACCGCACGAGATGGCGCTCCATGGGGTGGCATGGGGCGCTCCTGGAGCCATCAAATCATGTCTCAGATGTACCTCCAGCGCAAATCTCCCGCTACAAAATACCTCCCTCTCCTCGCTCCGACCAGGGTCAGCTTCAGCATCGCCAATTCATTCACCATCCCGTCGCATCCACATGTTCATAACCCAGTTCACAAACCTAGTTCACAAACCCAACTCGCAAACCCAGCTCCAGAAGCATGGGGCATCAACCCGCAGCACCCACGGGTAGCAACGAGCAACCGGTAGCCGGCAGCCAAGCAAACAGCCTTCACAAAGCTCTGCTATGTACTTGGTACTGTACATAGTAGAAGCCCAGGCCAGACAATCCTGTGCTTACGAGATCGTCCTCTCGCCAACCAGCTGTCCTCTGCTAGTTCTGTGCTCAGCCTTGTGCGCTTCAGCCCCGGGCCATCTTGTGCAACCATCAAGACGACAAGACGTACATAATCAGTACTCAACTCCTGACAAAGTACTGTCCTTTCGACAGCGTGGCTGACGATTTGCGCAACGGCCGAGGCGCATCCCGCAGCTCGCGCCCCGTATCCTGTATCCTATCACTGATCTGATTCCCTCGTCTGCAATGATTCCGAGGATCCTTCCAACAGTACAACCACTACACCTCGCACGCGTTGCTCCAGTGTGCGCATACAAAGCACAAAGTGCGTGGTTCAGCTGCATGTGCCCAACCCATCTTTCAGGGGACGGACGCGACAAACGACAGGGATCACGGCGGCCCACGAAACGTTATGCTGGCAATCCCGGTCCATCCGGATGCGGCGGCGGGCCCCTTGCTGCTCGCTGCTGCGATGCTCGCCTCGAATCCTCGATGTTCGGTGCGACCTTGCCTGCTTGTCATGGACAGTCACAACACCTCCGCCCAGTCCCATTGCAATTGGGAATCATGAACTAGCCCGGCTGACTAGCTTCATCCCTGGGTCGAGACCTCAAGCTCTCAAGCCCCAAGCTCCGAGTTTTGTTATCGGTCGGTGACGTCGTCATTTCCGCTCCAGCGCGGCGCGGTGAACTGGGCGCCACTGTGCACGAACAGAGCAACATGATGAGAGAGAGAGCAGGGATTGATAAGATTTGGGAGGGTTGCTTTAGCTCTCACCCCAGCACCAGGGATGATGCGAAACCTCTCCAGTCGGTTGAGCGACTCGTCTCACTCGAGCCTGCCGAGTTGTCATGTCTCAGTCGTCCTGTCGCCCGACTGATATCATTTGTCGGCCAACAAAGCTCGCATTCCTCTTGGTGATTTGCGAGGCATGCTTATGGGGAACATCCCTGATACTCTTCAATCAACCCTCCGCCATCCATTTGTGTGCATCCGCGGTCCGCGGGCGCGGGCGCAACCTCACCTCACCTCACCGCAACCCAGATGTCCAGAGCTTGTCTGGGAAGGATGGTAGTCTACTCGGCACTGAGGTAGTCTAGGTCACACCAAGGCGCACGGCGGCTCGAAATATCGGCCATTAAACACCAAGACCTCGGCGACGGCGACGGCGCTAGACTCTTGGCCCCATTTCGCCTTTTGCAACACACGGCGATCCGATGAGATGAGGTGGAATCGGGGATTTTGACCGCGCCAATCTCCTATCCAAGTGTCCGCCCGGGCGCCCGAGTATCTGGCTCGCGTGACCGAGCCCCGGGCCCGACGTGAGGAATCTTGGGGGCCAGGAATTGATTCTATCCGTCCCTGGTCCTTCATTAATTACGGCAAGAAGGAACCTGGCGAAAGGAGACCGGAGATCGCGCGGGACGGAATGTACTCGAGGTCCGAAGATGTGACGATGGACGGCAGTCAGCACGACACAAACATGTCGTTGCAGCATCCAACCCGGCACTTGAGGGTGGTGAGCAGCGCTTGTGGCCTGGTCCCATCGATAACCATTGGCTGTGCTTCAATGCAACTGCGGTGCAGTAGCTCGTCAATTGCCTCGTCCCTCCGATCTGGCGCGGGTGGAAACCTTTGGCATGAAGAGGACGGACTAGTATTCGTGGTCTAATACGTTAGCAGGTGCATTGACGTTGTATCCGTACACCGACTTCGAACTACGAAGACACTGGTTGAGTAGCACGCCTCGATCTTCGGTTCTGGTGGCTGGTGGCTTCTGGCGGTCGCGTGTGGCTAACTACTGCGGTCTCAAGCATCACCACGCTTCGTGCTGTGTTTCTGTCAAGGTCACACCGTCATTCACGTTACTTCGTCCGTTCATGGCGGCAGTCCAGACCGCAACCACTGAAGCCAGGACGACCCCTTCGCGATGGTTCCTTGGCACTCGTCAGCATTCACTCGCTGCATGTCTCCCTGCATGCAAGCACCCAGCTGGGGCCCAATAGCTTCACTCCGTCATCCAGCACTGGCGACATCCAGGATGCGGTCTCGTGCCCTCGCGAGCCACACCGACGCCGCTGCGTGGCATCTGGGCTGGAGTATCCTGACACCCGTCCATATCAGATCCAGAGACCCTTATTATCACCTAACCTTCTGGAGCTTTGCCTACAGCCGAGCTTGCCGCCCGCCCGGCTCTCGTCAGTCATATCATCAGCTGCATCCGGCGCTATCAAGTACTCGACACTAGTAGCTGATCTCTGACAGGGTCTGTCGATTGCTTCCATGCGTGGACTGTCACAAGCAGGCTACCGACTTCTAAGCGTTGTCAGGCTTCAACCGCCAACTTAATTACCGTGGAACCCACAACGGGTACCAAATCTAGTCTTCTCTGTCTCGGCCGACTTTTTGACTGTTTCTAAGTCTCCGCCTCTCCGCCTCTCCGTCTCTCCGCCTAACGTCTTTTCGTTTGTCAACCGAGCCCGGAGACCCATCGCAATGTACGCCTAGAAAAAAATCTCTTTTTTTTTCTCCCTTTTTTTCTTCGTCTTGGCTCGCTTTTGGCCGTCGGTCCGTGGCCGGTAGTTTTCGGCCGGGACTTGTCGGTGTGGATGCCATTAAGGCCGGCTGGTGGGACGATGCAATGAGGATCGACTTTGCCCTGGTCCGGTCATCTGATGCCTTTTTTTCCAACAGTATCTGCCTCGTTGTGTGTCTTCCCGCCGGCCCTTCCGGCGTGTACCAGTCTTGACTCTTCTGGTGTGTGCTGCTACGCTGCAGGCCTCGGCACGACTGAGTGGGCTCTGCTGCAGCAAAAACCGCTCGCTAAAGTCGCGGGTTTTTCTTTCTTTCTCCCTACTGCATTATGGTTCAGGGGTCCGTTGCCTGTGTGACATGAGGTTATTCGGCATGAACCGCGGAACATTCGGTTCTGTAATTGCTGCGGATACGTCGAACGGAGTGGGTTTCTTCTTCTTTCCGATTCTCTGCACGCTTTCGTGCGTTGGACGCTTCGGACCTTACTGGGATTCCGTTGCTGGTTCTAGTTAGGCCCCCGAGTTGCCGAATCGCCGAGTCGGGCTTTTCGCAACGACAACGACAACGACACTTACAAGGCAATCTGCTGTCTCAGTGCTGAAGGCGTGATGCTTGACATTTTCAGCTTCCACGGCTCATTTCCAACAAACCATGCATGAACCCATTGTGTGCCAAACCCGGCCCATCCACCACGCGGCAGTCATTGTTTGGCGCGCTGTGTTCACGCAGCGGACCATGCAAGCAAGCTTCATCTTTTTTGTATTCAAAGCGGCCACATAACCGGCCTTTGTTGGACAAGCCCGTGCGGACGTAATGCGCATGGGAGCTGTCGTGGCCCTACGCCCCGCAAATACAGCGGCGCATCGCTGCTTGTGTGGATGGGATCGGCGCTGAGAGCTCTTACATGGATTTGTGGGTGAGTGGCCGAGATTCGCGGCTGACCTCAGGCTGAGTATTGCAGTTATTCTCTTCGTTATATATCACAATGTGACTGAAGGAGTACCTCTGTCTGGGCTCTCATTGTAGTGGCGGGTAGCAATGTATGTACAGCTTGGCTGTCTCAGCCCTGCTTGCGTTGTTCCTTTCCTAGCAACTGGTTGGCAAGATGACATTGACTATGCCGGAGTGCATGAGATTATTAGATAGTAACTACTCATCAACAGAGTGTAACAGCCTCACACGTCTTCGCTTCCTTATACTAAAGATACCACGTATAACCTCGAGTCTCATTAATGACTCATTCATTATAAATTTAAAACCACGCCGTTCTTAAATCCCATCCCAAGCTCAACTACTTACGTCCTTGACACCAACACGATAGCTCTGAAAACCCATATCTATATCCCCTATGCAAGTTTCTCGATCCTGTTCCCAAGACCTCAAACTCATGCTTGACTTACGACAACAGTGTGCCAGATCTCAAACCTCTGGCATGTATCTACACTAAGCCGCGACACGTCATAGTGATGACGGCAGATGCCAAGGCCAAACGTGGCGAGTTGGAGTTAATGCAAGATCCCAACAAGTCTGTACAGCCCGGGGGCCGAGCTAGGAGAAACTCTACCCAGCGACTCGGGATTTGGCCCAGAGGTGACTAGTTTTGTTTGCCGTCTCTTGATTCTGTCTTGTGTGCACATGGCTTAAACCTATGGTATAGGTTAGGGCGTCTCCGTTCGCGGACATGGAATTTGCGTCAAACATAGGACCCTAGTCGCAACGTCGGCAGAAATGGATTGATTTGGCTGAGTCTAGGACACTAAGAGTGTCAAATCAGTGAAACGATCTATTTACTCATGAGTCAACAGGCTTATATGTCACTTGAGGTGTCACCGAGGATGACTTGTCAATGGGGTTTAATGAACAACTTGTACACTCAGACATTTGCCTACACAGTATCTACCCCCTCATCGCAGCTACCATAACAACGACGTCAACTCATATACGAGCTCCTGACTGCAGGGCCAAGCAAGCAAGTTCCTGGGCGTCTCATCTTCCTGAAATTCACCACCAACGCCGTGTCGTCGTATTCGACAGACCCCCGTGCCTCTCATCTTGGTATCAAAGCACCAGAATCGCAGCAAGTCAAGCAAGAAAAAGAGAAAATGCAAGTCGCCTTCAGGAGATCCCTTCCCGACAGGCCTTTGTTAACCCAACCGCACCGCGCGCATGTGACCCAGTACCGCGTCCTTGAAGGTCGTGAATGGAGCCATCATCGTCTGCCTCCGTAAAGGTAGGAGTGGGTTGAATACCTGGGCTTCTAGCTCGAAGAGAAAACCTGGGGAGGTGGCACTGGTGTCACTTTGCGGCTGGGGGTCGCCGCACTCTCCTTCTCCTTGCGCTTCTTAGTGCGTTTCTCCGACTTGGCGACGCTGGGCGAACCAACGGGGACGGACTGGGAGGAGTGAGGAATGGCGGGTAAGGGGATGGGCGTCTGCTTCGAGGAGGTCGGGAGGACAGGCAATTCTAGCTTGGGCTCCTTTGGCTCCTTGGTCTTCTTCGACTTCTTGGCAGTGCTAGGTGCCGGGACCGGAGTGGACACGGCCGGGATCTGGGGGAAAGATGGGGGAAGCACGGGAGTCTGCTTCTTCGTAGCAGTAGATGGGGGCTCTGAGCCGAGGTCGGGGCTGCCAGATCGAGTGGTCTTCTGCTTCTTCGGGTTGCTCACAGCAGAGTTGTTCTCCAACATGAGCTGTGCAGCCGCCGCGGCAGCATCCTCCTCCGATACAGTGTGCTTCCGCTTACCCTTGCGAGAGACGTCGGGGGTTGAGACGCCCAGTGCCAGGGAGCTCGGGGCCTCGGTAACGCTTTCGCGGCGCTTCTTCTGCTCCTTGTCCTTTCCAACGGTTGGCGTGGCCGTAGTAGGGGTGTCCTTCTCCTTGCTCTTCTTCTTGGAAGTCTTGGATGCGGAACTGAGAGCGGGAGCTTCTGTCATCTCAGTATCCGCTTCCACGTTCGTTTCGGCCGCTCCGATGTTGTCAGAGGAGGTGTTGACACCAATGGGCTGGTAACGGGACTTGAGACCCTTGGGTTGCGCGCGAGGGGTTCGTTTTTCAGCGGGCCCAATGGCAGAGCTAGGCAGGCTGGCCAGTTGTGTAGTTTTCTTGATTTGCATGACTTGGTTGACTTGTCGAGAAGCTACGTATTACAGGTTAGTAACTGCTTCAAGTGCCTATGCTTGATGAACACTTACCCGATCGGTATTGTGAGCCGTCAGTAGACGGGATGAGGATCTGGATGTTGCCCTTGGGGGTAATGCTCTCGAAGGAGATACCGTAGTCCTCGCCATCATGAGAGAAGAGTGGGTCGCCACGCTGAGAGTTATCCATGGGGATCTCCAAGTTCTGAACCACTGAGATGGGCACATTCGAGGGGACAGTAAAGTACCAGACCTGCTTGCCCTCAAGATTGGCCTTGTTGCAGATCTCGGCGACATCCTTGCCGTTGGCACCGTCGTCGCTCTTGCGGAGAACGAAATCGGGGGCAATGAAGTTGGGAATGGCGAGTTGTCGGTTGTCCCGACGATGTTCGATATGCATGGACTCGTCGGCCATCTCGTCGTCTTCATCCTCCTCTCCACCGGACGAAGAACTGTCCGACTCGGGTTCAACCAGCTTGGTAGACTTGATAGGCTTTGTCTTTGTCGTTGTCTTGGTCTTGGTCTCGCTCGACGTCGATTTGGCGGCAGTGGTTCCATTCACCACGGGCTTGGCCTTTGCCTCGGGTTCATCCTCGCTGGATTCGTCGCTACTGGACTCAGCGCTGGAATCCTCGGCAGCGGTGGGCTTGGTGGGCTCCGAATCGCTGTCGCTGTCGCTGTCACTTTCACTATCGGAGCTGGACGAAGTGCTGGAGCTGCTAGCGGAGGCCTTGGTGACCTTGACGCCGTTCGTCTTCGCCTTGGCCTCGCTCTCCGACTCCGACTTGCTCTCGCTGCTGGTGTCATCGGAGGACTCGGCCTCTGGCTTGGCCTTGACAGCATTCTTTGTAGCGTTGGTGTGTTTGGAAGAAGCGTTCCGTTCGACGTCGCTATCGGCGATCTCGACGTCCTTGTTGCCACGACGCGAGGGCGTAACGGGAGCCTTCACGCTCGCAGCGAGCTTGGCCAGAAACTCGGACCCGCCCTCGCCCTCGCTGTCACTGCTGCTGCCGCTACCACTAGCCTCAGCCTCATCGTCGTCGTCGTCATCGCCACGGGTCTTGAAGAGGTTGTTGGGATCGAAGGAATCGGGGTCCTGCTTGACGATGGGCGCACGCTTGCCGGGGCGGCGGTTGAACTGGGCGTCGGCGGAAAGGCCCTTCTTGGTGTTCTCAATGTGCTTCTGAAGCGAATGGACCTTGTACTGCTCCTTGGGCGCCATCTTGGGCGGATTTCGGGTCGAGATGCGCGCTGGAGAGGGCTCAATTGGGGTGGTAAGGAAGAGTTGGTGAGCTGAGGTGCTCGCAAGTTGGCGATGAAATTTTGGCCGTGGTTGTAGAAAGTTGAATCGCGCTAGTGAGACCCCCACCGACGCGCCGGGGGGGACCTTTTTTGTTCTAGGCGGTAAATGTAGGGGAAAAATTTGGTGGTTGGCGCCTTATCGATAAGCATTCACCTTGGATGCCCGCTCGTTTGTTGCTTGGCCGTTCACTCACTCATCACGCATCAATCACCACCGGAGTCAAGAATGCACTGTACGAACGAGCCCATTGGCTGATGGCTGAGGGTGTTCCCGGTTTCTTTCATCGTAACTCGCAGCCTAATATGCGTGTTTTCTTTCTCTTGTTTGCGATCACTAAGAATTTAGCACATATCTAAGAGTGACAGCCAACGCCTGTTGCAATGTCATCCAACAAGAAACGGAGACTGGAGGGTCTCGAAACCCCCAAGCGTAAGCACCTGCAGTTCATCTTCGCGCTTCATTCTCTCTATTTCCTTAGTCTCCAAGTTTCACCCAAGTTCATGGACTAACACAGTTCCCCTGCAGCTATGAGCGCCATCAGTGCCCTGGCAGCTCGCCGGCGGGAAGCCGCAACGGCTTCCACTCCAACAACCGATGCTTCTCCTAAGGTTGACGACCAACCCATAATAAGCAACACAAACTTTTACAGCCCCCTCCAGAAGTCTGGAAGTAAGGGTGGTCCAAATGCCTCGCCCAGTAAAGGCACGCCGAGATCGCATCTGCAGAAGCGAGGTTCTGAACCAAGCCCAGCTCGACTCAAGGGCGTCGATTCTAAAAGGTAGACAATCGCACAACCTTTAGGTCCATTGCGCTTACAGCGATTATAGTGATGACCCAGGAAACACAGTCTCAGAATCTGTATCAGATTCCCAAAAAGTTACTCAGTACTCATCCTTCCGGCCAACTAAGAGGAACTACCGTGTCCAGACTGGAGGCGTGGTTGAGCTGCGGTTAGAAGAGAGCGAGGTATGGCTCAGTTCCTCATCTCTTGAAATTACCAATCTGACTCCACTAGCGGTTCCTCGTTCTCGGTAGCTTTGGAATTCGGGTTCTACGCGGGGAAGTGACAATTGCCGGCGCTTCCCTGCGGCCATCTGAGACCATCCAATGGGTTCATGCTCCTCACTGCCATGCAGTTCCAGTGTTACGAAGTGCAGAAAACACCGCCCTCGAGCTTCACCCTGACAATACCGCGCGAGGACTGCGTCAGTTGGGTCGGTTGTCGCCCTTATTCAGAAAGATGTGGAATGAACCAGCCGACGTCACCATGGGGAGGCGAAATGCTAAAGAAGCAACATTCCAAATTGTGAGCTACATCACTAACTACCACGGGGCACCCGGCTGACATAGCTATAGCTTTATACTTCTGAGGATGCTCCTAAGAGATGTATCATCCAGGAACTTGTTTCGCCCCCTGAGTGGAACAAGAAGATTTCCGCTCTAGTTTTAGCTGCTCGCAAGAAGCCTTCTCTCTCGACCCTGGTCTGTGGACCAAAGTCCGCCGGGAAATCCACCTTTTCCCGGACCCTTACAAACAGGCTTCTTACAGACAGGAACCTGAGTCGGCACTCCAAAGGCATTGCCATCCTGGACCTGGATCCAGGCCAGCCTGAGTATGCACCTGCTGGGACGGTGTCCCTCATTCACGTCACCCAGCCGAACTTGTCCAGTCCATTCACGCACCCCGGCGCCAGCGACTCTGTCAATAAGATCATTCGATTTCATGCACTTGCATCCGTTACTCCTGCCACGGATCCAGATCTTTACCTCGCGTGCGCCGCAGATCTCTACGACACATACCGCAAGACCCTAAAAGACATACCTCTCATCGTTAATACGCCAGGTTGGATCCTAGGAACAGGCCTTGACCTCCTCTCTCAGGTCATTCGTCAGGTGGAACCTGACGAAGTGCTTTATATGTCAGAAGAGGGACCGTTTGACACCGTCGACACGTTACGGGACGTGGCCAAGTCAACATTTGTTGAGCTGCCATCCCAACAGTCTGAGTTCACGTCACGAACCGCGGCCCATTTGAGGGCGATGCAAACAATGTCATATTTCCATCTGGACAAGCCAAGCACTTCTTCTTCGGACTCTACAGAGGTGATCCCAAGGGTGAGATGGAATTACACTCCTCTCAGCGCTCGGCCACCGTTTCTTGTTAGATACTCGTCGCCCCAGCCAGGGATCCAGGGTATCTTGTCGTATGACTACCAGGCACCACCAGAACTGTTAGCGGACGCGATAAATGGAGCGGTGCTCGCTTTGGTGGAAATTGAAGACCCAAAGGCATTTGGAGAGCTGGAACGTGACTGGCCATCTGCTCAAGCAACGGGAATTTTAGAAGCCGATGCGAACGCCAAGATGGGACCCCCCCCGGCGCTGTCCACGACTCCAGAGGGTCTCATGTTTATTCCCAACTACAACGATATCACCTTGGATCCTAGGCACTCCCGTACTATTGGATTGGTCCTGCTCCGCGGGATAGATACGAAGACTAAAACTCTTCAACTACTAACGCCAATTTCTCCCCAGGTGATCAGGGACATCAAGTCGAGGGGCCGAGATATTATCCTTGTGCATGGCAAATTTGATACCCCAAGCTGGGCATACACCGAGGACCTTTACGAACAAGCTGGGAATGAGGAGGGCAATGATGAATGGCTAGACGTCACAGACGAAGACACGGACGACGATGACTCGGATGCCGAGCCAGAAGATGTCGAGAAGGTCACTGACCTCACGGCAATACCCTGGGTGGAAGTCCTGAAAGGCAACGAGAGGCGACCAGTAGGGTCGAGGGTATGGAGGGTAAGAAGGGACCTGGGTCGTAGTACTGGAGATTAGAAACCGGCTCGTGGAGTGCTGTATGGATGGGCTGTGGACGGTGAGGGGGGTATACTGAGTTCACTATCTGTTTCGTCCCGCTTTGTCTCGGGGCAGAAACGTGGGGCCTGCCATACGACCATTCCTAGCTGCTGAAGTCGAAGATGACACCTGGGCTGAACTGTATTGGCTGAAGTTCTGAACCTCGACTTGTACGGCGTTCTCCACCTGGATCACAAGAGGCCTCGGCTACGCCACATTTAGACAGTGGCTCCCGCTTTGAACTGGATTACTAGCGAGACGGAATGGCGAGCAATTGACGAGCAGGAATTTGACGAGGACGTTGACGAGGGCGTTGACGAGGGCGTTGACGAGGTGGAAGACGAGGTGGAAGACGAGGTGGAAGACGAGGTGGAAGACGAGATGGAAGACAAAATACTTAGAGAATAGCAATGTAGTCGAAGCTACGGAGTACAAAGTACAGCAGTCATGAATGGAGTGTATGGCTTACTGAGGCCGGACATGCCCTCGCATGGTGGAGATCTCGGCTATGACAACCCGGCGGGAGAGAACACAAGGGGACTTTGTCCCACGTGGAAAGACCCGAGGAACTGCAGGCATGGCCTGATTTCAACGGCACAAGGATGTCAAGACGCAGAATGCAGGGCTTCTGTGGAAGCGATTGGCAAGGGAAACGACGCCGAGCTGAAGCCTTTGGCTCTTGTGATGTGCATGATGTGTCCCAGGCCATTGTGGGGGCACAATGCTAAATAGCAGATGGATGTCATACGCGTTTGTTGGCCTCTGGTAACATCTCACCTGCACGCTAAAGTCAAGGAAGTCCTAGCTCAGAAACGACAGGCGAGGATGGTGCGGCGCAGACGGAGGCGTCAATGAGACGGCGGGAGCTAGAGGCAATCAGGCCACCACGAAGAGGGCCGTGCCGCGATCGAGACCGTGAGCTAGACTAATTGTGAGTATATTTGGAGGTGAACAGGTTGGGGAGGTTTGCAGACTGACTGGGCACCTCAACTTGTCGTCGTGGAACTGTGAGAGAGAGAGAGAGAGAGAGAGAGTAGTAGTAGTAATAATTGGGCGATGCTGTACGGAGCAGCTGTCTATGATAATACCCATTATACTAAGGTCACATATCAACTTATTTCCCAGGGTGGAATGCCTTTGGCGGCGCTGTTGCGTTGCATGGGCTGCTGCACAACGCCCCGCTTGTGGCCTGACCCGAAGAATCTCGGGGCTATCGGGACCTGGATGGGCTTCGACCATTTTGCGGTCTCCCTCGTTGTTGGTGCGATGAGATCGATCGAAAATGGGTCGTTTTTCTGCTCGCTCCAAAGAGCGGGCGGTGTTTTGACTAAAAGGGACGTCCTTTCCCTCTTCTCCCTCGTCGTCGCTGACCGAGATGGGGTTTGCTCCTTCTCTGCTGTACCTAGTACCCGGCCTTTTTTCTCTCCGCCATATCAAAGGCCCCCCCCCCATTCATTCTTGCGGGCTCCCGTATATCTCCAACTTCTAAGGACGCAACTTGGCCTCGATCAAAGCCCCCCAATCAACGATGGCTCACCTCACCCGCCCCGGGTTACAAGGGACAGCCCGCAACGGTATGCGATCGTCGGTTGCGTGGCGGGTGGCTAAGGCATCTATTGTGCAATGTAGGTAAGGTGGCATAGGTACAGCGCGGTCAAATATTGCGGTCGGCTACCTAGAGTACCCGCCAACTCGGTACGGTGCACGCCTGCCTCGCAAAGCACTGCCTCAAGTTGGGGGCTGGAATCTCCGGCTTCACGGATTGGATGCGCCCTCTCTTCTTGGCATCTTCTACTCGACCAATCGATGTCCAAAGCCTGCCTCTTGCATCAGCCGCGGTGGTGGCGCTTTCGCAAACACAACGCCAACGTCCCCGGGGACTCCGAGTCCGCAACTACCACCACGGAAGGGGGAATGAGGCATGTGACCACAAACCTGGAGTTGAGGTCAAGCGAGAGAACTTCGAGAATGGAGAGAGCCAATTGAGGGTGTCCCAATCCCGCAACAGGATTCAATGAGCTGAGGGCTGATATATCAGACCGGTAGACACTTGACACTGTCTCTGAGACTTCGCCGCCCACCATGGACAGCCCCAAGGCCAATACCAACGACAAGTGCTTACACCGACTGGCATCCGATGTCCATCCGATGTCCAGTCTGCCTGCACCATGTTGTGCGAGGTCGTCATGATTTTGACTACCTGCATTTCCTCTTGTTGCACTCGACCGGGGCGAGTAACTTGCTCGCACCACACTGCAGCGTACCTCCCGGGCTTGAGTATCAACAACTGGCATGGGGACGAAATAAGCCCAGGAACTGATCCACCGAACGCCCTTCGATCCTCTTCCTTCACGATTCCTCCAGGCTAGGGAGCGACGGCTCAGCTCTTAGCTCGAATGGGATTCGACGGCAGTAACTTGCATCTCGGCTGTGTGGGTGCCCTCCCCCGCCGCCAAAGCTGCAAGCGCTAGGATGGTGGACTGAGAGAGGGGGACTAGCTGGGAGCAACCGCAACAACGCCCCCGATCACTGCTCCAAGTCTCGTTGAGAGCCATCGACGGCGAATAGAAGCATCGGGATTGCGACGTGTATCTGGCCTTGCCTCACGGGCGAGTTAATTAAACCACCACCACCCCCCGGACCGACAACAAGCAAAACATGACCAGAGGCCACCATGATTGGGCGCGCACAGGCCTGGCCGAGGCGAACTACGGTGGGGGGGAGAAGGGTCAACAAGACTTGATGAGAGGGGCCTCGGAAATCTGAGGAGCTGGAGACCAGGGTTGGCGACACAGAACAGACAAGACTGGAAGACAACGACAAATTGCGGCATGATGGATGGTGGATGTGCGCGGTGCGACACCGCGAGGAGATGTCCAAAGGGCCAAGGTAACGCGTTAACTACCCGACTCGAGGTGAACTTGATTCGGTCGACATGGCTTGGCCGTGAGAGAGAGAATTCGTATCTTGTCCTCCAACGCCAGGGAACACACAGGCTTCCCCATTGATGGACACCGGCCACCAGAGCAACTCACAGACACGAGGTGGGTTCGAGGCACCAGCGACCAGAACCGCGGTACATCCACAGGCGACGTCAGGGCGGCGTAACGGTGCATTTGGGCTTTGCTTCTTACCAGCCAGCAACCAGCATCTTGTTACACCGGTTGGTGATGAGCCTGCAGGGTCTGGGCGGGATCAGAACGGACCAGACTAAAACGAGCCACAGACTCCAACCTTCTCAGGCTAGGAGCAACAAACCGAAACTCAAGAGGGCAAGGCTGGAGCCACACACACACTAACAAAAGATCCCGTCTTGACAGTAGAAGATGGAGACAAGGGGACAGAAAGACGAAAAGAGACCAACAGGAGAAAGAGGGCAAAAGTTACGCATCCCCATCGCAACAAAGAAGAGAAATCCAAATCATCGTCCTCTCGTTGCCCATCTCTCCTCAACGCCTTTCTCTCGCCCCCACCTCTCTCCCTCCTCATCGGTCCTCTCATCTATCCGAGCGTCCACTCACGACGCCGAGCGCGAAAATTAGCAACAGAAACCGATGCATGTGCTTTCCCGTGTGCCACCCGCCTGGCGGATCTGCAGCCGGACGGGTGCGTAGTGTGAAGTGCGTTCTTATTAACAACGGTCGGCTAGCACTCTGCTTTATTCCATTCCGTCCTACGTCGTCCTGTTAGCTAGCTAGTTCTCAAGTCGATCAATCAACTCTGCCCCTTTTTGCTCCTCCTCTTCCCCTTGCTTTGCAATTGCCAATTGTGAATCTCCTCCCTTCGTGGACAAACTTGCGTCCTCTTTCATCTGGTTAGTAGACGTCTCGACCAACAATACACCCTGCCATTATCGACATGGACTCGTCCTCCGTCGACAGCGGCCACGCCCGCGCAGCTTGCACCGAGTGCTCACGCCGGAAGCAAAAGGTAATATCGACAAAACCCTCACTTCCTCTTCCCTCTTCTGCCGCGCTGCCCCCTCTCTTCCGCCCCATCGTCCTAGCTCTTTTCCTCGTCCGCTACCACCCGTTATTTCCAGTAGTCTCCCAACATCTATCGGGCGTCCATCCTGAGGCTATCCGCAACTGCTAACGTTGGCGCCTTAGTGCAACCGCCAGTGGCCGTGCAACCACTGCCAGAAGCGCAAAGTCGCTGACAAGTGCCGATTCAAAGACGCCAACCAGCCCGCCGCCGAAAAGGCCGCCAAGGAAACTCTAAGGAAGCGACGCCTGAACCACGACGCTAGCACCGAATCTCTGGGAACCGAAATCGATGAAGGCGACAGTGATGGCATCGACGCCTTGGGATACATGCCCTCGCACGTTCTTTTCGGCCTCACTGCAAGCGACGAAGTACGTTGATCCTCCGTAGTCGTGACTACCGGATCCGTAATCTGACCTAATTTGCATCTAGATCATCAGGGCGTCGTCCCACGAGTACCTGAAAGACCCTAAGACCTTCATCCAGCTGGAGCGTGCCCTACAGGTCATTCCACCAAGACCTTATACCGGCAAGTCTCCTAATGAACCAAATGTTGGCTTGCTCCTCTCCTAACAGAACTCTCAGATATTCTCGTGCAGAACTTCCTCAACAACGTCAACTACCACTATTACATCATCTATCCTCCGTCTTTCTTGGAGCAATATCAGCAATGGTGGACAGCCCGCGCCGAGAACCGACCCCTAGGCGTCCAGTGGACCTGTCTCCTCCTCATGGTCTGCGCGTGTGCCTCCCAGTACACCGACGTTGACCTGCAGAGGAAGCTCGAGGTTGACCTGGGTGACACCATCCAGCGGATCACCGAGAGCTACCATGAGGCTGCTCGCGATCTGGGCAGCACCATCCCTATCGCCACTAGCCACCTCTACAATGTCCAGCAGCTCCTGCACTCGTGCTACTGGTTCAAGTCCGAGGCCCGCTTCGTCGAGTGCTGGCATGTTCTTAACGCTGCGATCCGAGAAGCCCAAGAGCTTTGTGCGTACCGAGCTGTTTGCCTCGAAGCATTTGATGGGAGACTGGCGGCTAACCAAGTTTTCAGCAATCCACCAGGAGTCGAAAGGCGACCCAGTACCCGAGCTGGAGCTTGAAATTAGGAGAAGGGTTTGGTGTGTGTTGGACACCTGGGATTGGTAATTGACAACCCCGAGGATACACTTTTTGCAGTTGCTAATTCTCCTCAAGGCAGATTTCCGCCCTCCTTGGGCGGCCCATGATTATCGACCGCGCAGACTGCAACGTCGGACTTCCCAACCTGACTATGGAAGGGATGCAGCACTCGCCGTTGACGCACATGAAACTGCAGTCGGATCTCATCCGGACACTTTTTGGCCGGTTTGGTCTTACCAAGAATGTCACAGATCCCGCACACGTCCAAGAGTACCAAGAGATCATCAAAAGCTGGATTGCCGACTTTCCTCCCCCTTTCGACGTGCACAACCCCGACAAGTCCTTGGACGCGACTTGCCCATGGATCGTACTGCACCGGCACTACATCCGCACAATGGCCTTCTCCATGCTGATGGACCCTATTCGGGCATACCTCGCTCGGGAGTACACGGATGATGCCACGGAGGACCAGCTCAAGATCCGCAGCAACGGGATCGATTACTGCTTGGAGCTCATGATCTCCCTGCGTGGGTTCTTCGACTGGGTCTACCCCCGCGACTCCAAGTTCCACTTCGTTCTGTTCTGCATCTTCGACACCTCGACGGTGCTCTGCTCGGCCATTGTTCACGACAAGAACAATACGCTGCCTCGCAAAGATGCCGTTTACAAGGCCATTGACGACGCCCACGCCATGTTGGAGCGTCTTCGGATGGTGACCAAGTCGGCTAGGATCTCGTATGGTATCCTGACGCGAATTGTGCACCGTCTGCCTCGCAACGCTGTCGGATCGTCCAAGGTTGGAAAAAGCCCTACTACGAAGCGTGCCCGCGTCACTTCGGTGGCCGTTACGCCCCAGTCCATCTCCCAAGATGGCTACACGCAACCGCTGGTCTCTCCTCCCAGGACGACGAGCTCGTCTAACGGTGTCTCCATCCTCAGTAGCGTCTCCCCCTCGAACGTGCCTCTCCCCAGCAGCGTCTCCCCGCCAAACGTCCCGTTTCCGAACGTCCCTTTGTCCGCTACCAGCGTCTCCCATACCCCAGGCATCCCCCCTATGGTGGTCTCCCATGTCTCGGAAGATTCAATCTTCTCCAGCGAGCCCTTCCCTCTCGATGGCTACACGCCCGTTCCTCCTCTTGGCGACTACCAAATCCAGGCTCCGCCGTTCGCTTGGGAGATACTGGAACCCCCCGTGGCAATGGAGCAAGCCCCTCAGGAAGGCATCTTTACCAACTTCTCGGAAGAGGACCTCGGAGATTTGGCTACGCTGTGGCACTTCGAGTCGCTTGACTTTAACTTTCTTGATGCTTCGCCCCCGATGTGACGCGGCTTGAGACACCAGCTGGGGCGGCTTCGTCAGCAGGCGAAAGCTCGGAATTGACCACGTTTATTCCCATGTCCGATGTCTTGGAGTTTTTTTGTTTTCTCTTCGTGTCATTTTCTTTGCGAATGGGCATTTTGCTTGTATTTGTTTTGGCCTCTCTCTCCGCACTGGCGAGCGAAGTAGATGCTGCATCCGGACGACGAGCACGGATCACGGTCAGTCTACTTAGCATTATGAACGCGATTGGCTTCGCGTCAGTACCCAACCATAATATCAGGCCGTGTTGTGGGCATGACGACGCGAAATAATATTGTGTGATAGGCCGAGTGGCCTAAGGCATGAATGGTGGTTGGGCTGGACAGAGGGGATGCGTGGCAGAATTGGCATGAATGAAGCAATGGCACGTGGTATGGTCTTCTAGGACCCGGTCAGAGCGAGCGATGTTACAGCACCAGACTCTATGAGGGCGATGATGGTAAGATATATGAGTCGTATCGACTCGTATGCATTCCTGTAGTTAGCAACACGTGTGATTTAACGACGCGGTCGCCTGGGAAACGCCGTCCCATTCTGGTTTGTTCACGATGTTGGATCTTGATGGAGGCACATCGTAAGAATTGCCACGACGTAGCGAAACGACATGGAATCCCAGTGAGCATAAAACAGTAAGGATTCGTAAGTAGCCATCTAATTGTGAATAAATAAAAAACATGAAATACTCGAGCGAGCTAATGAGAAGGAAATGCACCAAGACAAGATTTTCGGGAAATGACAGGACCCCCTTTCTATGCAACAAACGCAAACCAAGAAGATGCCCTAAAAGAAAATTACCACCAAGATAAAGGCATACATGCGAATGGCCACGTCGTGAAATCCAGAGGAGGCGAATCCAAGAAAAGAAGCGAAGCCAAGGGAAGATTGGTGTAATTGATGCTGGAGCTGCGTGGCAAATGTTGGCATGTGTTGATCGATTCGTCCAGTAAATCCGAAGGCGGCATTTCTCCCATCCAGTCGGAGCTGGAGGTTGCAGCCAGAGCCAGACGGAATTCGAACAGCGCGGAGGCAAAATTGTCGGCCGCTCCGGTGATTGATGCCAGACCGAAGGGTGTCGGATGAATACACCGGGGCTCAGCCTCAGGCCAGTCTGATTGGCCGGCTGCCCAAGGTGCCCGCTCGCATAACATGTCCAGCCCCTCACAATTGTCAAACTTGCATCTTTCTCCTCCTTCATCTCCCTCGTCTGCTGCGATTCCTGTGAATCGCAGCGACAGCTCTTCCATCACTTTTGATCATTCTTTTTGAGACTTCCGCGTCGTTTGGTCGCTCCGCGTCCTGCGATGGCATGATACCTGGTCTTAGGGCACAAGCGCCCTGGAACCAAGCGATCATTTGACACCATGTCATCTTGGATCAAAGTGCATGGCATCACCTGATGCCCCGGAGCCGCACAAGATACCATCTGGACCATTATAGTCTTTCTTCCTGGTCCGAGGACCCGTGGTGAAGGATGTTTCTTGCCCCGAGGCACTGCCGCCTGTGTTATTCATCTCAGGCCGTGGATGTTGGCCCAAGCAGGACTGACAGATGTGTTCTCCATCAACCCCTGAACCGCAAACAGTATGCAAGCAACCAAGAGCGAGAAGAACCTTGAACCCAAAAAAGGATCATTGTCGACCTCGGGAAGACAGGGAATCCGCCAACGCTGCACTCTGTTCAACCACAGTCATCTCTCAAATGACACCGCAAAATAGGAAACCAAGAGAGCCGACCATCTTAGGCACTTGCCTTGGTCGGTTTGCCTGGCCATCCCAACAGGACTGCAAACCAACATATTCCATCTCATCCTCTCTATTCTGCTCAATATCACCTTGGGCCACCCTTCCCTTCCCAGCAAAAACAGGTTGCAGACTGATGCACCACAAAAGCAACAAATGAGGAGGAAAACACGGCGAGAGATCACACGAACACGAAACTCACGCCCAGAACTCTTGACACGAAGAAAACAGCGTTCAAACCCCCATTCGCTCTCCTCGATGCTCATGGCATGAGATTGAAACCCAAATCCTCTGAGATTGACGTCATTTAGTGAGCACCGCCCCCACGACAGGGCCGACATCGGCCAACCCACCCCCCGATTGGGGTCGGTTCCCACCACCATGGTCGCTCATCTTGCCGACTTGAATCGTTGTTAGTCGACAGTTCATTTTCTTTTTCGGCGTCGACAAACACACGATACATACCGATGAAGTGCGGTTTATTTTTCAAGGTGGGAGCCGACCTCAAGGAGAAGTGGTGAGGCTGGCTGGGCTGGTGGGGTGGCGAATGCGTGGGGCGCGGCGTCAGTGCCCATGGCCCTCTCGAGGTCCTGGAGCAGCACGTCACCCACGGAGGTTCCGCCGGCGCCTTGGTGCACAAAGTCGGGACTCTCTGTTGCAGAGATGCGGGCGATGATGTTATCATGGCGATACCTTTCCCCACGCGCACGGGAGACGGTTTGGGGCTCCGCGGGCTTCGTCACCTCAGCGTTGTGACTACCAGCGCCCCCGTTAGCATACGACGACGAGACACAAACCGACAACTTCGAGCCATCGATCGATCGAGCGAGTCGACTGAAAACCTACCCTGGTACGGAACCCTGCTGCGCACGATTCGAAGCCATGCTGCCGACACGATGACGAACGACTTTGGAGAAACTCGAATTTCCAAACCACAAAACTCCGCGTGGCTCTTGGGCGACAGAATAGAGGGAGCTGGTGAGGAGTGGCCAGGATGATAACAACTACTACAACGAACAAGACTGGACGACAACGAACGAAGGCTGATGTGCAAACAACAAAAGCGTTAAGGAGCAGGCTGCGATGTGACGGTGGTCTGTTGCTGGTGCTGCGGAAAGATTTTGATCTGTGAGAGTGGCGGCAACAGGGACGGAGTGGCAGGCGATACGACAGAAGCCCACGGAGCGGACGAAAGAGGAGGGAAGTGTTTGAAAGGAACAGTAAGTGGTGCGTAGAGGAAACGATTCCGAAGAGGTGAGTCCCAGGTTGTGCGATGTGAGGCGGGGATTCTGGAGGCGTGGTTGTGATGGGTCACTCTTTTCGTTTTACGCTTTTACGTCAGAAGCTGGTTGCGAGGGATGGCGAGACGAGCAGATGGACAGCCCGCCGCTGGAGAGTTGGGACTGAGGGGCCTAGTCCACTAACGTGTTGCTCCGCCGCCGACTCTCACCTCCATGCAAGTAGCGCATGGTAGATGTCCGAGAAAGTTTGGCGCACCGGTACAAGGTTGGTACTTGAAGGGGCGAGCACTCGACCACCGGAAGCCGCCATGCGAGACCCCCTGGCATTCATCAGCCGTTGCCCACACTTAGGTTCGCCTGGACCCACGCACCACTCCTTATGAGAGGCTTCGTAGACACTTCCTTTCTTCCTCGCCGCCTGAACGCAATTCAAGCCCCCTGATAGGCTGGCGGCCGTCAGGCCCTCTGTCCTCGCCGGCCAAGACGCCGCCAAGCCGCACTCTTGTTGCCGGGTACTGGCCGCGACGACAATTCTGACAATGCGCCTTCATTGGCAGCGTGCCGTTGAGCTGGCGCATTGTCGGTCCTGACTCGGGCCGGAAGGCCATGCGATAATCATCAATGACGCACCGCTGCGGCTCCTGGGATATCCCCAGAATTTCCGGGCGGACTTGAAATCTCCTGGATCCTGCAAGGGACCGAGACGACGGCATGCGTGCTTGTGCTGTACGAATACCCAAAACCAAGATCCGCCGCGGCCGACGCCGAGGGCTGCGTAATGCCAATTGCCGGATGAATCAGATGAATGCCTCAATCGCTGAGGAACTGGGCGGCAGGGGGGCTGCCTCCCGCGGTGGGCAGGCAGACAGATTGCCCGTGACGGAAGGTAGTGTAACTTAAAGCGTGGTTGCCCTTTTTTCGCTGTCGAGGTTTGCCAGAAATGCGAACCACTCCAAGCCACGCCCCCGTCACTCAGCATCCGACCCCTCCATGCCATGCCCCGCGCTTTGTGTCTTCAGTGGCCAGCGCCCCCCAGCGGGCCGTTCAAACGGGGAGCCTAATCCGGACTAACGTTAGCCGCTGAATCCATATGGGTACGGAGACCTGGGGTTCGCGGCGCAACCCATTCCGTCGGCAGCGCGGAGCTAAAAATGTCCCGTCCCTTTCTTTTCTTTTTCTTTTTCTTCCAGTGACGTGGTGATTCACTTGAAACATGGATCGGTGAAATCCCAAAGCGTCTCCGAGCGTGTGTAAGCATAGAACAAACCGGCCTGCCGGTAAGTCGGCCAAGAAAACATTCCGTCGCAAGACACGTCCCATTAAGTTCGTGGTTGCGTGTGACGCCCGAGTCAACCGCAATACGAATACAGTACGTACTTCCTTGGTGTCGCAGGGCTGTTGCGCTAATCTCTGGATCATCTACACTATATCTAGATCTATTCGTACATCTCGGAGTAGAAGCGCCCCGCCGAACAAGGACATTGACCAGGCTTAAATCCGGAAGCTACGTAACCACCCCTTCGCATCGTCTGCCGATGAGCCTCCGACGACACAGCTGACAGTTCATTATACAGGGAGCATCTTGAAGATGGCCGCCAGCCCGCCTCGCAAAACAAGAGCGGCTCTGCGGAACTCATGTGTGTTAGAGGCACTGCGCCAGGCTGGTTCGATGGCGCGTGAACCTGCATTTTGCGACGGAGTAAGCCAAACACCCGTCCATCTCATTGCCTCAACCTGCGTCAAGGTTATACAACGGAAGTCCGGTTGCTGGTCATCTGGCAGGGGGGCGCTGTGTTGATAGGCGCCCCCTCCCCTACGGTCCCGCCCTCCATCCCCC
>JAZAVJ010000396.1:0-29826 GCA_037954315.1 Neonectria punicea | reverse complement strand
CAGAAGCTGTGACTTCTAGCACTATACAAAATAGGTGGGATCTTATGTACCTCGGCTTTCTTACCATTTTGTTGGTTTAAATCCCTGTCACTAGCCTAAGTGTAGTCTTACCACAGTCAAAGGGATAGATGGTTGGATGAGGTCACAGGCAGTCTAGTCCACTTGGGACTATTGAAGCCGTCATACGATTGCGACTAAATGGCACAAAAGTCTTAGCAAAAGGGAGGAAGTCAAGAATCTTTATTTTTCGCACCTTGAGATGCCTGAACATCTTCAAATCACAGTTCTTGAAAGAAGGATTTAAACCCCGGATACGCCGGAATGATATCGTTCAGTCTCTCACGCATATCAGTTTTGTGCGGTGGATGTAATCATGTTCCCCAGAAATACCTTCTGTGGGGGGGTTTGCCGCGTAATTACATGCATTAACTACGAGTTGGGTAGGATACCGATAGCCCGAAGAGATAGCAGGAAGTCGGCGGTATCCACCAGAAAGAGACTTGGATCGACTGATAACGACGCCTTTAACTTGAATGCTGGTCATGGTTCTTGTGATAAGAACTGTATATTCGGACGTGATAGGCTGGATGGAAAAGGGCAAAGACGTGGCCGGGTGTGGAGAAATGAGCACCTTTCTCCTCTTACAGTTCTAGTTCCACGCATCCCTGTAAGAGAACAAAGGTTCCACTTCCACTGCAATGGCCGATCCCGGTTTTGAAAGCCTTGACCACGGGTGGAGGAAGGCAGGAGGTTCTATGGGAACCTAAGGTATAACCTGAGCTCAAATAATACCTCGTTGTTATCGAGATAAGATATTGCTATCATATTGTCAGCTGATGCAGAGGGCATGGTAGTACTGCATTACTTGACGGACCGGGGTGGGTTGTTGAGTCCTCGAGCTTGTGATAACGATAAGGTAAGAAACGGGAACAAGTAGTTGAGCGAAGCTTCCCCGATGGAACAAGGGGTACGGAGTAGACATGTTCGATGACGGCAAGTCACGGAGCAAAACAAAGCAAGTGGTGCAAAAGATCCGATAAACACAGTCCATGCCATCCCGGGGGACAAACCCGACGCCATAGTTACCCAGCGATTGCGGGGATCAGCCGGCTCTTCTCACTCTTATCATGCGGGGTTTGCACTAGCGTTATCAGCTAAGAAGAAGCATACCGTCGAAGCTTGAAGATGTTTGAGCCTTGGTTCACCCAACGCGGCTTAAACGAAGTCAGCGGAATTCCATCAGGAAAGTCGATACGAGCACGTGGCATTCGGGGTTCTTCTTTCTTCTCCCATCCCCATGGGTCTCACCGGTGATTTCATGCAGCCCGTATCTCGAGGTGGAGGTAAATGCTACGCTAAGTATCAGTGGGCTGTCAAAAGTTCTCGGACTATCGCTCACTCACAAATCAACTCAACCGTGAAGCTCTCGCTCTGTACTTCTACTTCCGATCAAAGATCAGAGAGCAGACAGGAACATGAAAAGTTACGTAAATTGCATAGGTAACGATTGCTTGTTCATTCTTTGCTGTTGAGCGGTGGGCGCGCCCTTGTCACTGCTCATGCTCAGTACCAGAATATGGATCGCCAGTGTTATCGCAGCCCTGTTAGCTGCGATGAGATTCCAATGGATGACATGGGCTGACTGTGAGCTCCTAAGAAATACAAATCAAATTATCAGACTCTTAGACAGAATTCTAGGTGTATAAAGACTCATGGCTTTCGCATCCGCAGCTGAAGATCTCCACTGATAGCCCAAAGCACACCCCTTGAGTGACATCAAAGGAGTCCTTGAGTGACATCAACATGGTTTCGCACGCATCTAAGTTGCTAGTTGCAGCCACGGCCTTATGCAGCCTCTGCACTGCCAAGCCAATCGCCAGCGAATCGGTCTCGTTTCAAGGGTCTTTGGATGTCGAACAAGGCGGCCTACACAACATCCACGTGGAATACCATGACGATCTTAATGGGGAGCTACACATCGTCTACGGCTCGTGCACCATCAATTCACCATCCAAAGCACACCATCAGGTTGGTCGCACGCACATTGGTAACCACCCAGCCGCGAAGCGTCACCTAGACTGGGACGAACAGCGTCCAACCAAGTTCGTCTGGTTGGCGCCCTCTGACGTTGTCGACGGTTGTCTCCACGCCTTCGTCGATGGCGCCCTCGTTGGAAGGTCCGACCAGCTCAATGTCAAGGCGAGGAAGCTAAGGCGCCGAGCCACTTTGTCTGATGTTGCAGAGCCCCTTGGTGCTTGGTTCGATGGAGTCGCATACATGCAGCAAAAGCAGCCTGACGACGTCTTCGTTGCGGCGACTAAGGAAAAGTCGATTGGTATTCTTGGAGGTGGCATGTCTGGCCTAATGACATCCGTAAGTTAAACTCCCATCTACTTACTTTGAATTACATGCTGGAGTTGTTCACTTAAGCTCACACCGTCCTGTAGTTATTGCTCGACTCTGTGGGCATCCATAAATGGAAGATCATCGAGTCCTCCGGTCGTGTCGGCGGCAGAGTCAGGACCACGTACCTCAACAACACTACCCCAGAGGAGCATCAATATCATGAGCTTGGTCCCATGCGCTTCCCGCATACTTTCACCGACCCAGACACCAATGAGACCTATCCCATCATGGACCACCGTATGGTGTATCAACTCGCTGATGTTCTCAACGGGCTGAACACGGGCAATGACAGCCTGCAAATCAAGTTTATTCCCTGGATTCAGTCAAGCGAAAATACGCCAGTGACCACCAACAAGAGACGTCCAGATGGGACTTTTCCCGGGAAAAAGGAGGTCGCCGAGGATCCTCGTTATGCCACTGAAACGGTCTACTCCAACGCCACTGCAGTAGCCGAGGCCGAGGAAGCACTTGAGGAATTCAAAGACATGACCCCCGAGAAGCTCAAGCTATACGCAACCAATGTTTTCAAGGCGCACAAGCTGGCTGTTGAGGAAGGTCTCTTCGACTTCTCCGAGGTCGACTATCTCCGCTACGTGATGAAGACAGACCTCAATGTCACCGACGAAGTTGCTTCCACGTCAAACATCTCGCCCATGTGGGAATACGACACTGTGTACTTCATGGCTGATGAGTGGCGCACAATTGATGGTGGTCTCAGCCGCATGCCCGCCGCCTTCGAGAATCTCGTCAAAGACCGCGTGATCTTCAACTCCAAGGTTCACGCTGTGAAGCACAACAGCGACAACAACACTCTCACCGTGTCCTACCGCCCACTTGGTAGCAATCCTCGTGAAGTAACGTCGAGCACTGAGAATTTTGACTACATCTTCAACACCGTCCCTCTCAACCTCCTTCGCTTCTGGGAATTACCTGAATATTCTAGCCTCATGCGACGTGCCATTGAACGTTACACTTTTGGCACTGCCGCTAAGATTGCTATCCAGTACGAGAGTCGCTTCTGGGAGCATCTTGAGCACCCCATCTACGGCGGCTGTGGTACTGTTAGCAATCCTCTAATCGGAACGATTTGCTATCCTCCCTTCGACATCAATGGCACCGGTCCTGGTGTTCTGCTAGCCTCATACATCTCATCCTCGGACGCCAACGTCGCCTGTGCGATGTCTGCCGATGAGCACGTAGCCTTCGTCCAGAAGGCGGTTGTCGATATTCACGGTTCTGTGGCCGATGACAACTGGACCGGAAACTGGGATCGCCAATGTTGGGAGCATGACGAGCACCACGCGGGATCATGGGCCTCACCCAACACTCCCCAGCAACAATTGTACCTACCTGCTTTCTGGCAGACCGAGTTCAACACCGTCTTTATTGGTGAACATACGAGTTATACACACGCATGGATCTTCAGTGCTTTGGAGAGCGCCACGAGGGGAACCGTGCAGCTTCTGCTGGACCTTGGACTGGTGGATGAGGCCAAGCAGATCACACAGACGTGGATGGCTCGGTGGATCACGGTATGAGACGGCAACATTGCTGAGCGGAATGGGCTCGAGCAACGAACTTAGGGAACAACAGGGTTTTCTGAATAACCCAGCACCGTAGAAGCCATATTAAGTATGAATCAATGAAGTAAAAGAAATGAAACTCATGCGAACATATTTTGATTAATTAGAGAGTTCAGAGTGGTGTAAATTATGAGGCCTCTATCCACGCTCTTTGCCTTCAGACCTTGCCGTGTTTTGGCGTGCTATTTGCAAACTTGATGAATCAAATCAGCCGAGAATATCCAACTCAGATTCTTGTTGGCTGTCGCCGAAGAGGATATCCAAGAATGCCTAAAGACGAACAGAGCATGAAGCTTCCGAGGAAGATAATCAGAGGCTGAAACCTCCCCAGTCCATAGCCCGACGCTACAGAGCCGGTCGTAAGGCTAGCTGCGATTGGGCCGGTTGCGATATTCCCAACACCTCTCCCAAGTGCCATGAGACTGAAAGGCAGCTGCGGATCCTCTGAGAGTACGGAGCCGAACTTGGTCCAAAACACAACATAACCTCCAGCAAACCACCCATAAACCAAAGAAAAGATAATGACGACCTCCAAGGAATGGGCGAACCCCCAAATCGCGAAAGATGCCACAGCTGATGCAAGTGAGGACACACAAACAAGAATAAGGACATTGTTGACCCGGTCAGAGAGCCACCCGAACCCAACCTGCCCAAAAACAGTAGCTCCGTTGTTCAAGGCCAGGATCAGAGCACCCATGGTGGTAGATAAGCCCAGATCAGAAGCGTAGGAGGGGAGATACAGGGATGGGATGTAGTATGCGAATCCTTGAAACAAGTTGGATACAGCAAAGCAATAGAACAACGGCTCTGAAAGAAACTGGATATCGACTGTGCGAAACGCAGCATGGGCTGACGGGGGAAGTCGTCCCTTGACAAAGGGAAGAAATGGAGCGACCAAGATGAACTGAGCGACTGCAACTGCTTGGAGCGTCGTTCGATAACCGTACTTGGAGAGCAGCATTTCGAGGAGAAAAGGCAAGCCGACGCCACTAACACCACCTCCGCCGTACAGAACGCCATAGGCGAATCCGCGCCGCTCAACGAACCACTCATTCAACATGCGCAATAGCGGGAAATAGAGCATCAAGAAACTGATTCCGTAGAGAACGCCCTGGGTAGCGATGAGACCGTTGACGGATGTGCAAAACGATGCTGCGAGGATGGAGAAAGCACAGCCAGCCCAGCCGACCACAACCATATAGCGTTGGTACCGCTGGAACCTTTTGACAAGAGGCATCGCGAACGGAGCGCCAATGAAGTAGATACTGGTCGACAGGGTTCCGATAATGGCGATGTTTTTATTACCAGCGAATTCGGGCTGGCGAGAGTAATAGTTTTGGAACACACCATAACTCAGGGGAAAGCCTACACAAGGGATTAGTCCCTGGATGATGGAGCTTCAGGTAAGCGGTAAGATTTACCCCAGAGCACCGCTTCAATGAAGAAGCTAGCAAAGAGAAACTTCCAGGCTTCTGGTCCTTGATCGACAGGTGGCAGGACATAAGCATGGCTGCCGTCGTCTTGCTCATCGTCACGCTCGGCTAAGGCCGCTTCGTTGGGAAGGGGTTGAAGCTCCAAAACAACAGATTCAGTTGACCGCCCCATGGCTGCGAGGATATTGTCAGAGCAAGAAAAATGATTAAAGTGGTCAAAGCAAGATGACGAGCACCGGTGCTTTGAAGTATATTTATTATGGTTAAGCTTCGTGGTGTAGGGTTCAAGGCCTAGGGTCCAAGGCCTACTCTGCTATCCTTTTTGAGTTGGGCCGGCACTGGTTCCGATCAAATTATAATGCTAATTATTACACATCAACATTGTTTGCCATGCAGGCGATATTTATCCAAAAACATCATGCTTATCCTCTAGCTAAGGCACCTGTTCCCACTAATCTTGATCAGTCGGGGTAACTAATCATGGGGTAACTAATTGTGACCATTGCGAACCTTTGCGGTGTGTCATGAATGACGCCGGTCCAAGTCCCGACTCGACTCCGGCCCCGGCAGCCAGTCAATAAGTGGAACCCGGGCAAAAGTCCCGGCTGTACCAACAGATGCGCCCTAGTACTACACGTTGCGTGCCCGTGTTGGTTGGAATCAGGAAGGTCATGTTGGCTCGAGCATCACACCCGCTCAGTCACTAGTTTGTGAAACGTTCGACAATCGGCTATTATTGAGTCAAACATCCCGGGGATTTATACGGGACCTAATGGCAAGCCTGGCAGTAGTTGCGTCCTAGTGTGATGGACTGTAAGATGACTTTTCATGCACGGCAAACAATTGTGTGATACTGTCAATACTGAGTTCATCGCACCGCAGTTGACAGTAATTGACTATAAGCTAATAGATAGCCCCGCTACCTGCGAATAGCGTATAATCGCATAACTTGCATTCTGCCTGGTACGTGAACAACTTCATCAAGCATGGCTCACTCCTAATTCCCATCTGTAACTGCTCAACATCAAAACCTACCGCCGCAATCATACTTCGTACCGGCTTTTGCTCATTCGAACCTTCATTGGCTCGGGAGTTCCACATATTTCTGTGCAACCTTGGTATCGCCTACAGAAGTCATCTCTACCGAGCTCAAGATTCGCTGCAACATCCTCTCTTTCCCTAACGAGACGCCAAACAGATATGATGACGAATGACGAGCCAATATACGAACCCGCACTAGTAACGCCATGCGAGGTTGATTGCCAGCTCTGTGCGCGTTGTGAAGACATCGATATCGACAAGATCTTCCGCGGGGGATACAAGACGCCCAATCAAATCAGCGACCTTGGCCCCGTGCCCGAAGACCAACTCACATCGCCATGCTCGCTATGTCGCTTGATAGCTGCTGCAGTCCACAAACCGTTTGGCGATGAGTCGTTGGCCTCCTTTCACGATAGCTGCGACTTGTGCGACTTCGAGCCTTACGAATCTAGTGCTCCTCTTCCATCCTACTACCTATTCGCCATCACTATTAGGCCGAAGGAAAGGAGAGATGAGATCCGGCATTCAGCAGTAGCGATGCTCCACAATGTTTATATCGTTACAGAAGAATGCAGAAAAAACACTCTTTCTCCAAATCAAAGTCCGCAAGCCATTCAGACACCTTCAGAAATATCTGAAGAGGGCGCCATCATTGCTCTGAAAGTTGGGAGGTTGGAACGACCTGACTCCAGGTGATGGCGCACTATGGCAGCCTGTATCCTGTGCTGGGTTACCCCGGGGGTATGCCGCTAGCTAGATTGTTATTGAGCTCAACATTAGACTGGAGATTGCTGTCCTCTTTCGTAACAGAGTGTCACAAAAATCACTCGACTTGTTCGCCAATCAGCGGTCATCCGCAGATCCAGGATCTTTGCTTCATCGATTGTCAAACCAGACAACTGATACGAGCTACGGTAGGGGATGAATACGTCGCACTGAGTTATGCCTGGGGAGAACCGGATGAGAACTCTGAAGACAGAAGCCTGTCGGCAGGCGAGAACCTGCCGGAAGCACCTCTCGTCATAGAGGATGCCATGAGGGTTGTGACTGAGATGGGATATTCGCGACACGTCAGCTAATCTTCGGGCTGCGCCAGGTATCGTTCAGTTGTATACAGGGCGAACAGTCCGAGATTTATACCCACCCTGCGACATGGTCCACCAAGTCGTTGATGGCTAGTAGACAAATTTCCGTTTGGGAGCACATTAAGCGTTACTCCAAACGAGCATTAAGACACGATTCCGACGCGCTTAATGGTCTCAAGGCAACCCTGAGTTTCTTCAACGAGCACACAGAAGATCCGATGGTCAATATCTGGAGGATTCCCTTTTCGAAGACCGCTGCTCCACTACGCCATCCCCGAGACTCATGGGCAGATAATCAGTCTGGGCATACCAGAATGCTCTCCAGTGCAGCCTTTGCTTCCCCATCTGCAAATTTTGGCTACAGCCTTATGTGACAGATGTCGGGAACCACGCCCCATGAGCGTAGAACACTGCAACAACGAAGAGGATTTCCAACCTGGTCTTGGATGAGCTGTCTCGGGCACGTACATTTTCCGACACCGCAGTCTGCGCCCGACCCTGAGCTCGATGTCGCCGTCGAAACACTGGATGGCCAAATAATTGCCGTATTCGATTACCCGATTACTGGAAATTCGCCTGAGCTATCACACTACTTACATGTTGATGACTGGCCTGTCCGCGATTCCTTGACCCTTCACCAGCAAGTACGAGCTCATGGGATCCATTCAATATGGCTCGATGGGCAAACACGACGATCACCGCAAGATCTTTAGAATCTTGCCAGAAAGACGGAACAACAAGAAGTGCTGGGAGGCGATCGTCGTCTGGTTCACAAAGAGCCATGGCAGCGCAATCAAACCGCACCTGCTTATTCCGACCAAAGCAGAGGATTTGAATTACCCGGACCGAAATTTCTACGAGAGAGTGGGAAACATTCCGGGGATGAGTTTCGAAAGAATGCCCAAAAAACGGAGGCGTGCAGCTTCCAGGGTTCAACGGAAACAGGGTAATCGGCCTACTATGAAATGGGCGGCAGAGATGATCGTGGAGACCAGTCAATCCGACCGTGAGGAAGCCCGCAAATGGAGAGGAATTGGACAGGGAGCTTCGAGATCCAGTGATGTCAGATCGGAAAGTCCCATCCACCAGAACGGCGAGGACGAAGGCTGTCATGCAACCGCCAACATCTCCGATCCATCCGCGAAAGAGCCTGTTTCAAATGTAACCCTTTCTACTCATGAGACTATAAGTACCGACAGCAAGACGGCAGAAGGTGTTGGCGACAGCACGGATAATGAGCTCAATGACAGGCTGAGTGAGGTGAGCTCCGAGGACCCGGATTCAGACGACATGGGCGATGATTTCATAAACAGTGTCATCATTCAGGGTAACGCGAAGAGATTTTATCCGCGTATCCCAGTGGTCAGACGAAAGATCAGTATTCGATGAATGATCCTGGGAGCTGGTGGGCTGTGGTCTCCCGTGCAGATTAGCAGGCTTGGCTTTGCTCTGTTGCAAAGGCGTCTCAGCGAGTTGTTCATCGGGGAATGGTCTTTCGTGGAAGCATGCGAGAATGCTTTTGTGCGCAGTTTAGGAATGAATGGTTGACAGAAGGGTCCCGACGGCGAAAAGGCGATAGAAGCCAAAACATGAATGGATGGCTAGTAATTAGTTGTCAGATATGATTCAGTTCGTCAGATCTTGACTGACTTTTACTCTAGCTCGCTCTGCTTAACTGTGACAACTTTACTGCTCATCGACGAATAACGAGGCAGATCGCCTTGCGACTGGTCCATTATAAGCACGTAGCTTTTTCCCCTTTTTTTTCCCTTTTTATCAAGAAAAGAACCTACCATTAGGATTGTACTAAGTCCTCAAACCAGACATCAGGAAGCTATCAGAGTTATCTAAGGCGCTGTCACTCGTACTTAGAATACATTTAGAAAAACGGTATAGGTGTTGACGACTTGGGAAGGGAGGCTAAGAGCGGTTGAGCAGAGCTACGCCCAATATTCTGATATTCGACCTGAAACAGATTCTTCTCGCGTCGCCACCGCTAAGCCTAAAACCTATCAAAGAACCCTTTCTTGTGCGATAGTTGGCCTGAATGGCGAAGCATGCAGTACAGCTCAAAAGCCGAGAGATGCCTCAATATGCTGATATACCCGTTAGCTGGTCCTAGTGGCAAGGTGGTTATGCTTTCTCGGCTACGTGCATCTGCCGTGTTGCCCTTATTGCATAACGTACCAAGTTTTGGACTACTTTTCATCTCTCAAACCCTCAGTCTGTATGGAGGCAATCCGGTAAATCCCCGTTGCGAGACACATGCGAATGGCCAAATTCAACTCTCATTCCTGGAACATCATTACTATCTAGACTTATTTATACTTGATGGAAAATGGGTTCAATTGACGAATGGCCGGACTCCAATTCCCCCGACCTACATCTCAGCCATCCAACCCCAAATGAATGCGTCAAGATATGGACTAACACCTCGGCTTCCTGGAAAGACTCACTGAGCCCTCCCACTTATCTCATTGAGTCTCAGTTCTTGACAAGTGTCCCGCTTTCCAGGGATGGAGGAATGACGACCTGGATTCTAGTCGACAAGAATCTCCCTCCCGACAAACGTGCGATCCTATGTTCCTGCGAGAGCTTCCGTAAACGGGCTTTGATGAGCGGCGCCAGCGACAATGTCGAGGAGGTCATCGTCCACGGTATCGCTAGCGTCTTCTGCGCACAAAAATACCGGCGCCGTGGCTATGCGGTGCGTCATATGAAAGAGGTGGCCAAGGTACTGCGCAACTGGCAGTCGGAGCATGGCAAATGTGTTGGCAGTATTCTGTACTCAGACATTGGGAAGCAATACTACGCGAAGCTCGGGTGGCACCCTGACGTCAACAACTTCCACCTTGTCTTCCCTCCCTCTAAAATGGACTGGCCGGCTCTGGCTCGACAGGTCGTTGAGGGTGATCTCGAGGAGCTTTGTCACAGAGATGAGGCGATGATCCGAGCAGCCATGGCAGCACCTAATCCGGAAGTCCAGAGCCGCGTAACAATCCTGCCAGATCTCGACCACATGCTCTGGCACATCAGAAAGGAAGACTTCGCCTCGAAGTGCATCTTTGAGAAGGTCCCTCGAGTAAAGGGAGCAATCGCGGGGAGTCCTGGAAAGGAAGTCTGGGCCATTTGGTCGCATCGTTACTACGGCCATCCCGATGGACAAGCCCCCGACAACGTTCTTTACATCTTACGCCTCGTCGTAGAAGGAGACGACACGGCCAGCAAAGTGGTCCGTTATCAGGGCAAAGGAACCGTAGCGGCGGTGGATACAAAGCAAGCCGCTTCCTTGAAAGCCGTGATCCAAGCCGCCCAGGCTGAGGCCTCGGACTGGCGCCTGGATCATGTCAAGTTGTGGTCGCCCTCGCCGTTGGTCCAGAGTCTTCTTGCACAGAATGGATTTGAGTACATGGAAGTTGAACGAGAAGAGGAAGCAATTGCCAGCGGGATGTGGGACGCCGACGGCTACACAACCGCAGAGGCTCCCGTCTGGCTCCATAATGAGCACTACGCGTGGTGTTGAAGATCCGATCGATTAGTCAAATTTAGGAAACGACTCTATTATCTAAAGGAATAGATGCTATACTAGGCTAAATAGTTCCGTTTCTAAACCCAGTTCCAAGAGCTCCCCATCCATAACCCCGTTAACAAACGCTTCTCCAACCAAAGTCAAGTCCGAATTGCTTGTCGGCCGAATCACGTAGGGCGCTTGGAACCCATAGAAGACCACCAATTTGTCACCATGTTGCATCGTAGCAGGCCCTAACCCAGTCAGGCCTGTTTCGGTCACAAAGAGTTGTCGATACCTGTGGAGTAATACTCCGTCGATGTATGGTCGAACTTTCTGCGGGATCGGTTTGCCGTGATCAACGCTTAGTCTGAGAGATTCCAAAGCCTTTTGGTGCATTTCAAAGAGCCCAGTTTGACTCCTAAAGACACCGCTTTGGAGAACTATCTGGTCAGCACAAGGAACCCTCCAACTTGCTTCGTGGCGTGATATGGATTGCATGCCAGGGGAGCCACGAGAGGCCATGGTCTCTGCTTCCCGGCTAAGAAACTGGGCTTCCTCGAGGAACCAGAGGATCTCGTCGCATGGAAGACCGCTTGATGTCCGTTCGGTGTCGTCGAATCCCTCTCCACGACGCCACGGTGAGGCTGTTCCAACAATGGCGACGTTGTCCACGCCAAACCCAGCCAGCGAGATGACCGAGGATGTCCAGGCAACACCGCCAGTATTCAACACACTGTCTCCCGACGCCTTGAACTTCGGCAGCCAGTGCTTCGCCTGTGATTTGCTGCAGATGGTTTCATGTATCGTTCCCGAAAAGTCTGGAGCCCAGGTCGGCAGTTGTTGCAGCCGTTTGTTATGCCCCTGCGCCCAAGCCAGTATATCCGTCCACCCATTTTGCAGCAAAGCTTGAGTAATCATCTGGTATGCCTCGCAGACACTCAAGCTATAGTTTGGCACAATGTACTCTCTTTCGCTGTCCGTTGCAAAGCCTAGGATGCCGTAGACCATGTCTCGAGGATCAGTTGCACGCGTGCCGGCGTGCGCATTTTTAATGCAAAAGTTTGTCATCGCGACTCGAAGTGAACCAACCTCCGGGGGATAGAGAGAGGTATATATGACAAGACGGTGCATTTGCGTGAAGGCTGTTGCCCAAGTCGTAAAAAAGTCGATTAGAGGGTTTTCTCGACGTTGCTTGCCAGACACCTTGGCCAGGAGGTGCTTATGGAATGCCTGCAGCAACACGAGGGCTCCTGCAAGTATTCTCAAAGGAATGCTCCTGTCACCAACGTGAAAGGATAGGTTCGCTGCAAGATGGACTTCTTGTAGGACCCAGACACGGGCCCAGTATGGACGACTAGAGAGGTCTTGGAGTGACAGAACCAAGAAACCACCATCTTCCATTGGCTTTCCGAACATGTCCATCATCTCTGGCCAACACTTCATCACGATATCAGTCATCAAGCCTTTCCTGATTTCCTCATCTTTCGGAGACTGGCTCCAGAATAGGTCTCCGATTACACGCAGTTGATCAACGAGATCATTGCCGCAAAAGTCCGCAGTCGTGAACAAGGGAGTGCCAAGCCATGCGTAGATATGTTGAGCGTGTGCGAAGATAGCGCCCATGTGCCGTACAACATAGGACTTTTCGTCCATGTCAGACTGATTTATGCAGATTGCGTCGATCCAAACGTACGTCGAATGGCCAAGGTCATTGCGCATTTGCTTCAGGGCGTCAAGGAGGTTGGGTCTGACAGGTAAAGGTTGTCCATTCACCGTGATTGAGGATTCTGCCGGGTCGGTACCCCAGACATACGACAACGCAGCGTATTCGGGACAGGTCGCGAAGTTGAACGAGATGAGTCCGGATTCAATCGATTCAGATGATCCGTTCGTTGGCAAAATCCGAAGAAGACGGATCTCTGATAGTGTTTGGCTTTGCGAAATTGTGCGGTAAGGGAAACCGTCATTTGGTTTCATAACAGCCAATTGGGCTGCTGGTTGTTGACGCAACCGCTTTTTGTTTTCCAATTCTAGGAACATCAATTGAAGCTGGTAGTCCTGCATGATATGGTTGCTACTCCCATAGGAAGGTCGTTCAAGTTTTCGAGAATAGGGCAATGTCTGAGGATATCTATCGGTGACGTCCTTATGCTGCTTGGACGAACTGTGGTCATCTTGAGAGGTGCCTGGTAGAGGAACGTCCGGGTTCTTGTCGCTCATATCCCTGGTATTAGTGGGTGCTTGACTTATAACCTGAACAGGCGGAACGTGTAACCAGAGTTGGACATGAGGTATTTTCTTGCAAACGAGACAGAAGTTGGTCGAGTCAGCATGATGTAGCTGAGTCATCTGCGACCATATTACAGAGCACCAATAAAACCTACCTCTTCCCCAATGGTGAAGAGTGCGGTGAGCATGCTGTAGTAATGGCAGGTCTAGTTGATAGTCCCGTTCAAGTACACAACGTTTGCGACAACCCAAGTGAAGTTATCAAAACAAGGCCCGAAAAGATGTGGACTGGCTTGTGTAGTAGTAGCCATAAAATAATCTAGTTTAGCCCTCTTTTCTTGCTTCTTAAAACGGATGTCTGAAGGCTCCAGTGAGAAAGGGTCCTCGCTAATTTGTCGGTCTCAATTCTCAGCTATATTCCGTTTATACTTCGCCTGCGTCATTACAGTCTCTCCTTACTCTCTTCATAAAGCGTAACCCAATATTCCTTAACATCCTCATCTCACTTCCTTGAAAGCGACTCCCCATGAAGAGCCCTTAGCCAATTATCCGACAGCCGCTCAATCGTGTCAGTGCGGTCAAACCATCCTTCACCCATCTCCTCATCAACGACATCCAGCGCGTGGGCGGCCCATTTTCCAGCTTTCGTCAACTTAAACGCTTCTTCAATCCGTCGTCTTCGATCGCCTGCATCTACCAAGTCCGCATCCTGGATGTCGTCGTATACGTCACCTTGCTCGAACTCCTCCCAAGTAAAGGTCGTTTCGCCGCCTTTCTGGTTCCAGCTGATCAGCCACATCAGCAGGATATCCAGCGTCAGCCAGTGCTTTCCCGCAAGGGCAACGGTGGTTTCGCCGTCGGCTATTGTGACGGACCCCATACGGATGTACTCTTTCTGCGTCAGGTTGCGGAGGTACCATTTGCTTCCACGCTCAACGTCCAAGGTCGGAAAGCATGCCGCCATGGGTTCGTGAAGGTTCTCAGGAATGCCAGCTGAGGAAATGGCTTCCCAGAATTCCTCCCGATAGCCCTCATCGTACGGCATAGGGCTCTCGCTGTAGCGACTTGTCACGTTATAGTTCCAATCTGACGCTTGCTCCCATTCCGCCCGACGACTTTTCTCTTGGCGAGGGGTCAGACCTTGGGGTTTCCTGCCGGGTTTTGCCTCAGGAAATATGTCGTATATTCGCTGGGGAAGGGCGTGAAGGTGTGTGCCTGTGCAGATAATGGGAGTGCCCGCCCAGGAATACTTGGTTCTCCAACGGCGATAGCCATTCTGCGCAAAGGTGATGACCTGGGTCCTGAGAGCCTGAGAGCAAAGGCCGAGAGCAACGAATTCATTGCCTCCGAGTTCATCATCCTCCCCGGAAACCTTCAGACATATGCACATGCCTTCATATTCAGTGAGTCTTCTCTCAGTCACTCCTACAACATTGTCTTTGTTGTGTCACTGTCAGATGCTAAGCCTCTGATGGTGCAGTGCTTCTTGCAGTATTTTTCCGTCGCCTCCCCGGAGACGAAGAACATTCAGAGCGAGTTCGTCGATTTGGTCGGCGATGGAGGGCCCGATACATCTTGCGCAAAGACATGAGGGTGAGGATTGATCTCTTCTCGATCGTGTTTTTGCAATTACGGAGCTAACATGGAATCACTAGCACCCAACTGCTATCGGCAGAGGCCATCAGCAGCTCGAAGAGGATTATGAAGTGGAGGACCACGTTGATTTTCTGTATTGGTTCTTCGGAGGCCAACGATGGATTGCAATGACCCCTTTGCGTCGGGCCGTTGACCTGTGGGAACAAGCTGTTGACTGGTTAGGAGATTTATGGAACTCTGTGCTTTGAATGGACGTGGCTGCCCTTGGATGATCAAGTCGGGAACTGGGCGGCACGCTAATCCGATTCCTTATCCTACTGCAATGATACCACTTCAATCAAGACTGAACGCTCGGCTTCCATCAATGAAGTGTTCAGGACCTACTCCACGTCTTCCTCAGCAGAGAATCCCTTTCAAAGCGGAGGCGAGAATGGTATGTGGGATGCTATCAATGTGTTTCTTGACCGTCCGTGTCAAGAGAAGCCTGGCTCTCTGCCATTCCAGAACGCCTACCTCAGTGAATCAGACGCCTACGGCAGCTCTTTCAACATGCTACCGATTGATCCCGCTTGCTATTGTCCGCCCGAGCCACCTCAGGGCCATCCATTGACGTCGAATAGTGTGCCTTGTTGAGACGCCGCGATCATCCTTGCTCATCTTAGAGGCCACCCTGATCTCGACGCTTACCCCCGCTGAACTTGGTTGCGCCGAAGGGACAGACTGTGTCACTCGGAGCACCGATGTGCTTCAAATCATGGATCAAATGACCTAATGGGCCTTGTACCTAGTCTGAATTTAGTCTGAATTGCTTCGGGTATTCGGGTTTTCGTAGTTTCACTGACAGAAACGAAATGAATATAGACATTGGCTCGGTTACAACTGCGAGGGAAATGCAATCGTTGTTGACGTAACTATCTTATAACCCCCTTTGATACCCACAGTGGCATGTCTCGTGTAATACTAGAGCAATATCTAAGTATGGTCGCTCTATATTTGACAAAAAGTCCAACCTCCCATCAGCGGTTTGCACCAATTTCCACGGTCCTCTCAATTCGCCACGGGCTTAGCAGCATACACCTGGAAGGAGCCTGGGAAGGGTTAGTTTGCGATCTCTATCAGAATAAGCATCCGGTGTACTTACCTGCCCATTCGTTAAAGTCTGTGATCCCCAGTCGAGTAGCCAATGTCTTGGCTTCACAGGCCATTGAACTGGTCTGTTTCGGGCAGGCACACGTCGACGAGTTAGTTTCGCAGCATGACTCCTTTTCCTTCGGCTTGCAGCAACTCTCTTTCGTTTCTGCACTGCAGCAAGAAGTCAGGTCCTGTTCCTCTTTGACGGCGTCTGTCCCACAGCAGGATGGCTTGGCCTCGGCGGCGGTACAGTACACATTCAAGTCATTCTTGCTATCCACGATGAGAACATCTGCTAAAGACCAATTAGTCCCCGTCATACTTCAGTGGGACGATTCCGTTTACCGTTAAAGCCCGCATTCTTGAGAAATGCGTCATACTCGCCGACCTGGCTCGCTCCGACAATGCACCCGACATATAGAGCAATGTTCTTCTTAATCTCCTCGGTAAACTCTTTGCGCGCGAGTATGTCGCTGATGGCAACCCATCCGCCGGGCTTGAGTAGTCGGAACATGTCATTAAACGCAAGCTGTTTGTGCTCTGCAGGGACAAGGTTGATGACGCAGTTGCTGATGATACAGTCAGCAGTGCTGTCGGGTAGCGCGATGGACGTGACGGCGCTCTCGATGAACTCGACGTTTGAGGCGTTGGTGTGAGCTTTGTTAGCATTTGCCTTGTCGATCATGTTCTATTACGCTGTATTAGACAGATGCTAGACTCTATCCGGAGGGCAAGAACTTGCGCGCCTTGTTCATGTCAACACCGAAGGCCTTGCGTTCAGGGCCAACTCTTTTCGCAGCCGTAAACACATCGAAGCCAGCGCCAGACCCAAGATCAATGACGGTTTCGCCCTTTTGACTGTCAGCGAAACGACACGACGCAGGGTATGGACATACACACCTCTCTCAGCCTCGCAAGTGCAATTGGGTTGCCGCAGCTCAAACCCAGATTCGCACCCTCAGGAACGCCAGCGAGCTCTTCTTCTGTGTATCCAAAGGCTTTCGCGACTGTCTGTTCATACTGGCCGGTGCTGCTCTTAGCGATTGAGCCGTACCGTTTGTTGACTTGGTCGTAGATCTCCTTAGGGTCCATTGGGAGTATTAAATGTTGTTGGTTTAGGATAAAAAGACTGGTAGATAAGTGCGTTGCGGTGGGGTGATGGACCCGTCATGATCGCGAATGCACACGTCCATATATAGTCTTTGCGAGCGCGTCGATATGTCATCATTTAAAACATCCAATTAGTATCAGGTAATCATCTAATCGGAGAGACTAACTGAAGGCTCGCCCTAGGAGGGGAGATTTGACTTGGGCATCTCCGTCCACCTTTTCGGCATTAGCAACACTTACCGATCCGATGCAGTTACGTATTCGAGTCACAATCTTAAGCAGTGGCTACTGGCAGGAAAGGGTCGGGGTAAATGCTGACTAAAACCGAAATCGATATGTCACCGTTTTAAACCAGAGATAAATGGACCAGGCCGAAGCTGGATCACATCGGTGACATATCGATGATACCGACTCACCATGGCTCCGGGATCACCTTCGACGCCACGACGCAGGACCAAACGGGTTTCAGCCCAGCCCCTTTAACTCGCATTGAATAGGGCCAAGTCCGGGGAAATATTACCCACATCAAGGACCTAAAACACCGCCTTCGTTAGTATGTGAGGCGTAGTGGTGCTCTAAAAATCGGTGATTTCTCGACAAAAAAAATAGATATTTTAATGCGTCATTGCTTTTCTTCGCCGCATCGCTCTCGTTATAATAAGGGAGGCATGTGCTGGTGGGCTTCTGGGATAGCAGATAAAAAGCTGGGGCAACATGTTGGAAACTCGGCTAACACTGTTAGGAATTTCTACTGGCCGAGGAGAAAGATTCACCATTCAAGTCTAACGAACGAGCTCTGTCAGTACTGAATTTTTGGAACCTTGGCAGGTATCACAAATGGCTATGGCTCAAACTTTCGTTTGTAGGAAACTGTCAGCTTTTCATCGCTGGCCAGGATCGGCCAGACCATCGCGGAATAGTCTCGCTACCACTTCTCTTTCAGTCCTATGTCGGAGCTGCTCCGACCTACTTCCTACAGAGCAACAACAATCTAATTAAGCTATTTTATCCAATATCTGGAACACGCTGGAATTCTGTACAAGACAGTCATCTGATTCTTTACAGTGTAATAGATGACGGACCTGGTCCGAATCCGCGTTGTTGTGTACTCCAGTAATAATCTTAATTGCCGTCTGACAAGATATTCCTCTGCTCCAGTAGGCTGAGATGGAAATGGGCGAATCCGGTGGGCAAAAGCAGTCTGTTACTGGTGGGAGCATGCCTGTATGGCTACTCGGATCAGGTAAGCCGTCGTTGCAAATGAACGAGATGCTCGTACGATCTCGGGGCTGAGAGGTGTATGAATCGTAGGGATCATGCTTCTCATGGTCGCAGTTATTGGTGATAACGCAATCTGCCTCTGTCGTATCTGCTGACGAAGTAGATCTAACAGGGGCTAAAGTTGCCAGTATGCGACTTAGTACAGACGAAGAGGGATTTAAGAGGGGTATGCTTGGAGGCGAAGGAAAATCGTCCATGTGCTGAGGAGAGGTCGCGATTGTGTGTAATGTGTCAGTAGATAGCTGCTCTATCGTACTATATTGTTGTCCTTGAGGTGTAGGTGGATCACTGCCTCTCTGCAGAGACGTCTGAGGGTCTAGACTTGGCTCAGTGCTGATAGACCCCACAAGCGAGAGGTGATCATCAATCTCGTATTGTGAAACCCCTTGGAGTTAAAGTAAACCACAAAAATATTTATTCTCCCATGCGACAACCCTAGCCACCCGCTGCATGTCATTATTAGCCTAAGCGCCTTGGCTTTCGTAGTCCTGGAGCTGCTGTTGAAGTTCTTCAATAAATTGCCGACGCCGCGCACGCGAGCGACGCTGGTTGTCGCGATTCTGGATCGCAGAGGCCGGGATCCGGTTCTGTGCGCGCCAGCAAGTTAGAAGCTATCAACCGGCGCAAATCGGGATAGCATACCTTTCTAGGCATGGAGAATACTAAGGCGATACTCAAGATTTGAGAAGTAGGTCGGTGTAATGTAGAGCGTAGTTTGACAGAACGGCGAGCATCTGTCCAACCTTCTATTTAGGTCTAGTTTCTGCCCACACAAGGATATCTGTCATGCCCTGATCATGATTGACTGGAGAGACCAAGCTAGGTCCGTGACCTCAAGTTTCAGCTCACCACGCCAAGTGACTTCGTGACTTCGTACCGAACTCAAGGAACCATCACAGAGTTTTGACTAGAGTACTGCGGCATGAAGCTGATGACATTGAGCCAGACTTTTTTCCCTGATGGAGACAGTAGTTTGTTCATTGCGAGCTATGGCAGAGAGCTACCGTATGTGGCACTATCCCGTGTTATGAGGTAGGGCTACTTGGTTTAGAAGCTTCTCCAACTGTCCGACCAATTCACATTTCCCTCGCCACCGTCGCCACCGCATCTAGTCTTGAGTCCTCTATCGGTAGCCGCCTTCCCTAATCCATTCTTGCTATAAAGAGGCCAGCGCTGTCATGTCATCTATTGTTATGAACTACCGTCTTTGCCTTGGAAGCGTCTCGCTCGGCCTCCAGCTTGGTTCTCTGTTCCTCGCGTGCGCTGAATCGATCACCAAAGAGGTCGAAATGAGGCGACGGGAGACGGGCTGTTGCAGCCTCTTTATATCTCATCTTTTGGCTACCTTGGCGTATCCACATCTGGCCGACGGAGTTCGAGTTGTACTAAAAATCAACTAACCTGCTTCTTCCCCCGACCGTCGAGTTCACGAGAACTACGAATATTGTACCTACTTTTTCTTAGGCTAACGGCAGAGTCGGGTTTAAACAAGAATGCACAGAAACGTGGTATCTGTATTGAAAAGATTCATCGGCCAACCCAGGCGATGGCTACGTACTCATCCATCCACTCCACGAATTCGCTGCCCGCCATTGCCCAGCCCTTGATGCCCTCTACCAGGACCAAGCTCTCCATGTCGCTATCGCCGCGATCGGCAATGTAATCACTGAACCATCCAGCAGCTCGCGTACCGCGTCCACGTGACGAAGCTGCCGAGGCGTTCAGTACTTCTTCTTCGGCCCTGGAAGACGGGGTCAACACTCACAGCAGTACCAGATAATTTTGCGCAGACCGCCGGCCTTGAACATATTGTAAAGTGTCGGAATCGTCGGGTGCAGGCTCTGCGCAGGCAGGTTGATGGAGCCGCGAATTGTGCCGCCCTGGGGGTGCGAGTTAGCCGTGTGCAGTGCTTCAACTAGGCTTTAACACGGGATGCCAGGGAACGCACCTCGTGGTCATTGCACCGCAAATCGACGAGAACAAAGCCTCTTCCGGGAACGCTGTCGCCTCCCTTCAACATCCCCAGCACTTCCTCCCGCGTGATGCTTCCCGGCTGGTCCTGCCGGGGAGCTGGGTACACCGCGTGCCATGGTGCGGCGCTGCCGTCCTGTTGCGTCGATGCCATTCTTTTGCTAATCAATGTGGGAGTCAGCCCTCTAACTAAAACAAACATGCTTTGGGAGTGAGCAACGCATCGTACGAAAGGGACGGTTGCCTTTTTCTATCACCCTTGAGCGTGGACTCGGAACCTGTCATGCCCCAGACATGATTGGGTAAAATATGTGGCTAATGGTCTACTCATACTCCGTATTCAGACCCGGAAAAGTTAGTCTACCTGGCGTAACGTTAGACTAGGTCTCACTTTTCATGAACCTGATGGGGCCGGGGAGCCTGTCTGCTTAATCCGGTGTGGGCTGGGGTCTGTCATGTCTTCGCTATGATTGGATAGCTCTTGTGTGCACTAACTACCGAGAAGCTCCTCAAAGCTAGAAAGGGGCAATAGCCTAACGGAGAAAGAGATAGCACTCCTTGAAGAGCTGAAGAGCTATGCTGCATCTTATATATCATGCAGTTGATAAGTAATGGTATGTTTATTAATAGCCAGTTGAAGGCTTGAAGACCAGTTATCTGTAACATTACCCATAAAGCGGAATGGAGGGATTTGGCGGAGGGCGTTAGAAGCCCGATAGTCGTTCCTACAGTTAGCGGACTGAAATTAGTGGAGGGGGTAACAGTCAACTAATATATTATAAATCCAAAGATGCATTCCCTCGTCAAGCTCAAGCAAAGAAAACAGGTGATACAGCAAAATCGCGGACAAGCAGAAACAGTAGTCCAAACAGTAGTTTCAACAGTGGTAAGTCATATATATATTATAGCTCGTTGTTTAGTTGCGGTACCTAGTCCTGCTTTGCCGTTATCCCTAGGACCTCTCGTAGTTCTTCGGGAGACAAAGCTTGCACAATAGGTCTATCGTGCCTGTGTTTAACAAGGATGGATTTTGCCAGGGGACCTCTAGGGGTAAAGCTACATGGGTTTAGGAATGGACGATAGAGCATAAGGAGAAAGTGGTGCCTTAGCCTAAGCAGTCTATCTAGCATAATTAGGGATGGCCCTTTCCTCACTAGATTGCTATAGGGGCTTCTACCTAACGGGTAGTAATTAAATCGCTACTGCGCCCCTTAGTAAATATTCTATAAGGCTTAAGAAGGAGTATCTTCAATGTTAGCTAGTATGAATAAAAGATTATCCCATGTGTTTGCTGTCATCCTTTGCTTGTCTTCTCCAGCAGCACCGGCACCAATACCAATACAACCACCACTAATACAAGTGATTAATCCTACTTTCTGCCTCTATCTTTTCTCCAGATCCACACTTGATCCAGTCTTACATTATCGTGATACGAGATGATAACGAGTCTGCGATAGGCTCTCCCGCCGCATCACCATAAAAAACGCCAAATCCGAGGTCGATCGTGCCGCCCACACCACCCTCGTCGCCGCCGAAACCGTCCTGGCCGGCACCATCCACGTCTGGCAGTGGCGAGAGTTTCTCTGGGCCGCCCTCGAGGCCCGAGCCGCCCTCGAGGCCCTTGAACGCCTGGATAAGTATGCCAGTTCAGGCGGACCGGCTGCAACTAAGACTCGGCCAATCATATTACTCTTTTTGGATATTCTACCTATATAATCTCTCGCAATAATAGCAACACTACATTTAATTTCTTATTTAATACTAAGATAATATTGAAGAAAAAAAGAGTGATAAGGATAGGGTTAGGGGTTAAGGTTAGGGGATAGGGTTGAGGGATAGGTTTAGCTCAGGTGATAGTATTCAGGTTATGGCTAGAATTAGAGTTAGCCTTAGTATATATTCTCAGCTGTTGATGAAGGGACTTATGAAATTGGTGCATGTAGATGTTGAGGTAGTCATCATCCACGGTCAAGATCTTGGCACTGGCAAGCGAGGCCGGCGAATTATCACGTGAGAAAATTATGTGGATCTCATAGAGTGGGGACCCACAACTTCGCCACAACCCCAAGACCGCCGCTGTGATCTTGGACGCTGTGCACCACCACACTCAATTGTAACTCTGCTATTATGCAGCCAATTTCCATCCAAATCGGCCCAAACTTAGAATATATCATCTATGATGGCTGAGGATCGTGAATATCTAATTTCCTCCGCAATTGAGCAAGCCAAACACGATACAGTGCAAAATGCCGCACTCGACCACGGGCTGCCACGTACGACTTTACGCGACCGAATTTCAGGGTCTATCAACATCCATAAGGCTAAAGAACCGAGTCAAAGACTATCAAATGATCAAGAGAAAGACCTAGTGAATTAGATCCTCTAAGAGGAAGAAGCCGGCCGGGCTCCTAGCAAGGCTTAGGTGCAGGGATTCGCATAGCTCATGTCAAGCTACAGTGGGGACGAGCAGCGCATCGGGCATAATTAGGTCTCCCGCTTTATTGAACGCCACGATGAGATCAAGACTAAGGTTTCCTGGTCAATTGAGGCCTCGCGAACACGATCCACTACGAAAGAGCGGCTCCAGGAGCATATTGAGCGCGTGAACCAGCTCATCAAGTCGAGGAGCGTGGGAAGGGCGCGTATCCACAACGTCGATGACCATGGCATCGCTAAGGGAGATACTAAGGCTGGGAGGGTGATAGGGACGTCTCTAACGAGCTATTCAAGCGTTACAGAAAGCGATTCTCGCACCTGGGTCTCTATCCTTGAGTGTGTGGCCGCTGATGGCTCCTGTCTGACTCCCTGTGTGGTCTTTACGGGTCATAACCTTCAAGGATAGTGGTTTCCTAGCAAAGATATCCCTCCTTAGGCCTACGAATGCACCCCTTCCGGCTGGTTGAACACATATATCTTTAAGAAGTGGTTTCTTATGGTATATCTGCTAGAAACGCAGCCTTAAGACCGGTCCCTTTATGTTACGGCCTGGTCCGTCGTGTGACGGTCGGGTCTAACCTAAGGGCGTATAGGGTAGGTCCGGACGTGGGGTGTATAATCGAGTGGATCAGGACGTCGTAGTGAGCAATGTAGGTCATGGTCTAGTAATAGTAGAATAGTCGATTCAATGTAACCAAGTGTGTTGATAGCTAAAGAGCGTAGGGCTCTTGTCTAATGTGCTAAATGAATGTGTATATATACGTGTTTAGGATCGCTGGATCACGGTGGTGATCTAAGTGATCCGTAGTCCTAGATCATAGCGATGTTCATAGTAATCCCTTTATAATTAGTAGCCTAGAGGGGATCACTAGATCACGGTAGTGATCCAAGTGATCCTTACGTGATAAAGGAGGAAAAGTAGGTATGTTATAGTTCTGCCGGTTATGACCGCCTGGTCCTAGCCCGGGCCGTGATACAATGTCCCCCCTCCGTTAGTTCTTGTCCCAAGACCTATTAATAGGCCTAATCGGAATTTTCTCGTAAGCGCTCCTAACTTAGTTCTGCAATCCCTCGCTACTAACCACGATATTAGGTCGTATTTCCAAATCCTCTAAAACTATTTAGCGATCCGTTCTCGCACGAACCATCGAGACCGAGGGCGACGCGGTTATGCCTTGTTCCTATTGTTTTAAGGCGTAGTGGGTGTATCGGATGTCCGATAAGTCCTCTCGTTGTGGGGAGTGCGTTTAGCGTGGTTATTCTTATGATGGTTTAAACATCGCGTCCTTCCTATCTGTCTTTCCGGAATGCTCTAGTTCTAGCCGTACTTTTACTAATGTCTATAGTACTTATACCTTAGAGGCTTAGCGAAAAGTTAAAGCTAATATTAAAGTAGTGGAGAGCGCTCTAGCGGAAATATTAGCTTGCTTAGCTTGTCTTTATTTATAAAAGAAATTATTAAAAGAGCGTGGTTCTTCTTTATTTTCTTATGGTATATAAGAGCTAGATAAAGTAGATAGGGTCTAATCCTAAGAGGAGGCTGTTTTAGTAGAGTAGTGTAAAGTGGGAGAAGCGTAGGGTACTAGCGCTATTAACTTACTAGATTAGTCCGCTATTTTAGGGTTCTCTTTGCCTAATCTTAGCGTTATTAGTAAAAGTTCCTTAGGAGGCATTATGTATAGGTAAGGTTTTTAGCTAGTTCCTATTAATTATTACTCTTAGGATAGTCTTTCTATTTAATAAGGTACTTAGTTTATTTATTTATAATTCTTTTATTAAGAATTACTTCTATTATATACTCTTTTAGTCCTTTAACCTTAGTTTTATATTTATTACTAGATTTAGTATAAATTATGTCTTTTACTATCTTAAGGAGTAAGATATAGAAAACTAAGTAAAGTCTGACTTTTAGTAGTAAGTCTAATTAGTAGTTATTTTCTAAGATTTTTTTAATAATTTTATAAGGTCTAATAAACTTATAATCTAATTTTTTGTTTTATTATTTTATTTTAATGTTTTTTATTATTAGATAGACTATATCTCCCTCCTAGAAGGATAGTCCCTTTATTCTTTTTTAGTTATAGTATTTTTTCATTTAGTTTCTAATAAATTTAAGTTTAGTCTTTATTTCTTTATATAGATTTCTTAATTTTTCTAATATAAGGATAGCTTTAGGAATAACTAATCTATCTTAGCTTAGTCTATAAGCATTAGGGGTGAATCTAAAGTTAGTATATACTAGGGCGAGCTTTATGCTCTTATTCATAATTGTGTTATAGCTTAGTTATATAGTTAGGAGCTTCTTAACCTAATTATTCTATTCGTAATTAATATAATATTAAAGGTATTACTTTAGTACTTAGTTCATTTATTCTATCTAACTATCAATCTATAGTTAGAAAGCTATAATAAGTTAATAGTTCAATCCTATATAATCCATTAGTAATTGCTAAAACTTTAAAGCAAATAGGGGTCCTTAGTTAGAGAGAATCTCTATAAGAAGTCTATAAATGCTAATAATATTTCGTAAGAAGATATAAGCAAACTGCTCTATATCTATCGATTCTTAGTAAGGTATAAAGTAAGAAAATTTTATAAGTCTATCTATAATAATAAGAATGCTATTATAGAGAGTTCTAATCGTAGGGTCCTCTAATAGGGGTAATTTTATAATGAAATCTATAGTAATAGAGTCCTATAGCTGCCTAGCGATTAGTAGGGGCTATAGTTCTTTATATAGTTTATAGTATTAAGCCTTAGTTTTTATATAGAGGTTATACTAATTTATGACTTCTTTAATAATGTTTTGTATACTAGGGAATTAATATATTATTCTAACTTATTCTAGGGTTTTATTAACTCCTTAATATCTATATAGGGGGTGTTTATATATCTTTTATATAAGTTAGTATTATAGTTCTATCTAGACTTGTAATTTGTTTAGTGATTTTTCTTCTAGGGGTAAGCTATTATTAAATTATTATATCTTATTATAGAGGTTATTATAATTCGTAATAATGTATATATATCCTAGGGTTTTCTTTTTATTATTAAGTTTATTAAAGTATTTCCTATATCTTATAAGGATATTACTAGTATTATACTTTAGGTTTAAGCCTTTATAGTATTTTTTAAGGGTAGCGATTAGTTATTCCTTATTATTATTATATATACCTTCTTCTATATAGATTGCTTCTATAATAGTTTCCATTTCTAGGTTATCTAGCTAGATCTTTCTATTAGGTAAGTATTTAATATATCTATTTCCTTTAGACCTAACCTAAGAATTCTAATAAGTATAGTAGTATTTAAGCAATTCTATATATTAGGGTTTTTACTAGATCCTCTATACTTTAGTAATATATCTTTACTTAAGGTACCCTTTAAGCATAAAGTGTAGAAGTTATTCTATAATCTTAATTTTTCCTTCATTAAAGTTACTTTTATAACTTATAGTATTAGCTTATCCGTTCTTAGATCCTTTTCTATAGATAATAGTATAGTCGAATTCTAAAAGGTATTTAGCATATCGTAGTTATTATCTAGTGAGTTATTAAGTGGTAGTAAAGTAAGCAATGTTTTTATAGTCTATATAGACTTTAACTTAGTATTTACTTCCTAGGAGGTAGTATTAGAATTCTTTAAATGCATTAACTATTATAAAGAATTCTTTATTATAAATAGGGTAGTTAAGCTTAGTTTTATATATTTTATAAGAAAAGAAAGCAATAGGGTATAAGATTCTATTATTATCTCTCTATCTAATCTAAGCGCTTTATGCAAAGTCTAATAAGTCTATCTTAAGCTTAATTTCTCACTTAGGATTAAAGGTTACTAGAATAGGCTTACTTAGAATGAGTTTCTTAATGTTATTAAATGCTTTCTTAGTAGCTATATCCTATTTAAATACTTCTCCTTTTTTCGTGAATCTAGTGAGTAGTATTATATAACTACTAAAGTTTCGGATAAATCTTTAGTAGTAGTTTGCGAATCTAAGGAATGACTATACTTCCTTAATATTTATTAGTATTTTCTATTCGCTAACTACTATAAGTTTTTTTAGGTTTATCCTAACTTTATTATATAAGATTATATATCTAAGAAATTCTACTTCCTTAATATAGAAATAACTTTTCTCTAGTTTAACTAATAATTAATTATCTTATAGTGCTTATAGTACCTTATAGATATATTCTATATATTCTTCTTCTAATTTAGAGAAGATTAGGATATTATTTAGGTAGTATACTATAAATATATCTAGGTACTCTTATAATATATAGTTAATTATTCGCTAAAATAATGCTAATGTATTTATAAGTCTAAAAGGTATAATAAGGTATTTAAAGAGTCTGTATTTTATTCTAAAAGCGGTTTTCCATTTATATCCTAGCTAGATATAGATAAGGTTATACACTCCTTTAAGGTCTAATACTATAAAGACCTTTATCCTATAAAGTCTATCCTTAAGCTTAGTAATAAGTAGTAATAGTATTTAATCTTTAAGGATAATCATATTTAACTATCTATAATCTATAATAAGTTAGAGCTTTCTATTCTTTTTAGGAATAAATATAACTAGATAACCTACTAAGGATATAGATTTCCTAATATATCCTTTCCTTAATATATTATTAAGGTATTCCTTAAGTATATAAAGCTATATTTTATTAAGGTTAAAGATCTTATAGAATATAGGTAATATTCTATCTTTTAAGATAATTTTATAGCTCTATTTATTAACTTAAGGTAGACCTATCTTAAGTTCTTCCGCAAAGAGTTACTAGTAGATATAGTACTTAAGTAGAATGTTCTTAAGCTGTTCTTCTTCGGGTAATTTCTTTTATTCCTTAAGGTCTTTATTTATTTATATAAACTATTATTATAGGCATTCGATTATATATTTAAGCTATATTTTCTTACCTTTCTAGTGCTTATATTGTATTCCCTTTAGGGGTACTAAGGTATCTATTATATCCTTAGGTATATCCTTACTCTTTATTTCTTTAAGAGTTAAGGTTTAAGATCTCTTTCTATCTATTAAGTTATTTTTATTATTACTATAGAGTACTTCATTAAGGTTAACTAATACTTAGCTAGTTCTCTAGTTAATATATAGGTTAAATTTCTTTAGCTATAAGTACCCTAAAATAATATTATATTAGGATATTAGTAGAATATTAAGGGTAATACCTTAGTTTTATCTATTAATAAGAACCTTTAAGTAATTAATTTATTATATTACCTATCCTTAATCGTAAGAAAATATATCTTCTTTAAGATTATATACTATATATAGGTCTAATTTATCTTTCTATAGTAGCTTTAACTTATTAACTACTTTAGGGTTAATATATAAGGTTTTAGCTCTACTATCTACTAATATAGTAAGCTATTCATCCCTAACTCACACTCATAGCTTAAGTATTATTCGTTTTATTATTAATTTCGTTATATATAGAGCTTTTCATAGGGGTTACTTATCCTCCTTTATATTGCTTACCTATTGCTCTTCTATAGGTAGTGTTGCTTGTTTTTTATATTCTTATTGTGTGTATAGTTCTTAGCGTTATACTATTCTTTAACCTTAGCCTAGATATATACTCTATATTCCTAGTATATATAATTCCTTAGATCTAATAGTCCTTCTATATATATCCTAAGGTAGTATTTATCTTATACCTTTAGTTATATAGTATAGTACTATAGTATTAGTTTAACTAAGATATAGTCTTATGTTTTCTATTCTAAGTAAGGGTTATTAAGGACTAGCTTAGGGATCTTAGTAGGATAATAGTTATTTTTAGCTTTCTTACCTTTATGAGTTTTATAGTGGTAGTAGTAATAAGATATTTATAATAGTTCATTATATTATAGTACTATATAGTATAGTCTCGGGTTATTGCTAATTTCGAGTTGTAGGGTAATAGGATCGATCCTAGCTATCCTTCTTAGTTTAGCTTTAATGTATGCTAGCTTGCCTTCGCGGGTGTCCTCCCGTTCGTAGGTGAGTTATTAGTATATCTCCCCTTCTGTCTTTTAGACTGGCATACCGTTTTCATTATATATATGCGTTTTCTACTATGGTTTTTCAATGGTTAGTATAATAGCTTGTTTTTATTATGTTTCTTATTCTTTTATCTCATCTTCTAACAATGTATTATTAATGCTAGTTATCTTATAGCTATTATAGCCATCGCTTAGGTATCCTTTCTTAGGTGCCTAAATATTATTATTTCTAATAGGTAGTCTAAGCTATTATGCTTATCTAGCTTTATATCTTGCGTTAAGGCTAGGAATGTTTATTTATTATATATAGAACTAGTATTAGATATGGTTATCTTCTTCCTATTGTAGAGAGAGTTATGCGCTTAATTCTTCATCCTAGAGCCTTAGGGTTTCTAGGCAAGGTTATCTATCTGGGATTTCTACCTTAACTATAGGTCGTTTATAGGGTTCTCCCTTCTTAATCATTACAATAGTTTTTTTAGTTAAGTCTTTCTAAGGTCTTCCTTCTAAGACTAGTTTCTAAGGTCTAAATATTCCCCTTATTATACCCTTATCCTACTAATAGTTATTTTATATACTATACTAAGGCTTCTCTATATAGACACTATCTTCTATAGTCTTATATTATTAAGTACTAGGTAAGGGTCTAATAGTAAAGTTACTAGTACCTATTATCTTATAGGCTCCTCTAGTTATAGCTACTATTTTCATACGGATAGTAATCTATAGGGTATTATACTAGTAATTAGTAGATTAGACATTCTTACCTTTAGGCATAGATTTATACTTTTATCTAGTTTTAGGTTTCTAATACTTACTTTTAAAATATCTAAACCTTCTATAGTTCTAATACTTTACTTATAAGTAATCTTATTATATAGCTCTAAGTTCTATAGGGCTAGACTAAGTTCTATAGGAGGTGTTTTTTCCCTTTCCTCCTTTATTATAAGAGTTATAGCGGTTATTATAATTATCTAGGTAGTAAGGGTTATAGAGGGTATCCC
>JAZAVJ010000395.1:0-29965 GCA_037954315.1 Neonectria punicea | reverse complement strand
TAATTCTTTAATAAAAGAGATATAATATTTATTACTAATCTATTTATATAGATACTAATAAGAATAATACTAGCTAAGCTAATAAGCTTTTTAGTATATTCTTATTATATTCTTAAGCTAACTTTAGGTAAGTAAAGAGAAAGACTAAAGTAAAGAATAAGGCTACTTTAAGGGATAAATCCCTTATTATTATAAGGATAATATAAAAAGTCTTCTATTCTATATATATTATATAGATAGATAAAGATAGTATAGTAAGTCATTACTAAGACTAGATAAATATATTAGTAAATAGCTATATAACTTATATATATATATATAAGATCTATATACTCTTACTATTTACTATTATTATTAATACTTAAGCTTTAGTAGAGGCTCTCTTATATAATAGTATAAGAAATAATATAAGTATAATCTAATCTTACTATATAATTATAATACTAATTATAACATAAAGAGAAAAGCTTAAAAGGCTTATAGATATAGCTCTTTAGGTAAAGAGTTAAGTACTTAAGTATATATATATTATACTTATAGTAATAATTATAAGCTCTATATTTAACTAGTTTAATAAGCTAGTTAGTAGGATTAATTATATATTATATACTAAAGTACTATAAGCCTTATAGCTCCATAAGTAAAGCTCTAAGATATTATAATTATTACTAAAGCGCTAAAAGCACTATAGTCTTAGAGTAGTAGTATAGCTTAGTAGCTATTAGCTTACTACCTTACTTTAGATAATTAAAAGGCTAAGCTAAGGCCTAGAGGGCTAAGGTTATAAGGCTATAATAAAAGGAGCTTAAATAAGTAAGAATTATAAAGAGAGTAGAGATTAATATACATTATATTATTACTCCTACCTTCTTATAGTAATTATATAATAATCTTATAATAATTTAATAGCTTATCTTACCTTTTTACTCTCTACTATATATACTATCTATAATAAGTTAATCTTTCTAAGCCTATAGGTATAGTAGACTATTAAGGAAGATAACTATTACTATTAACCCTTTTAGCACTTTGCTTACCTTATTAAGCTTATAGTAAATAAACTTTAGTAATCTTATAATCTTATAGACTTAAGATAGATAGTCTAAGAGCTAGATATTATAATTAACTCTATCTCTCTATTATAATAACTATCTCTCTACTAAACCTATTAATACCCTTATAGAAGAGAATAAGCTAGATATTTATATTAAGAATCTATAGGCCTTATAGTAAATTAGCTATAAGAGATAATAGCTTTAGTTATCTAATGCTAGAATTACTTCTAACTTTAACTTAGATAGTAAACTAATGCTTATAAAGTAATCTTACTATAATCTTAATATAAATATATAATAAACTTCTAACTATAACATTAGTAAGCTTATTCTGAAGACCCCTTATTATAGTAAGAAATCTTAGACTAAATTAAGAATCTACCTTATGAATCTTAATAGCTAATTCTTATTATACCTATCTAGCTTCTATTTAGACCTACTAAAAGTCTTACTTACTAATAGCTATCTTAAAGGATTAATTAAGCTATATTAGACTAGCTTTCTTAATAATAATCAGTAAGGTTAAGTTAGTAAGATTACCTAGGATAATTACCTTACTTAGGTTAAAGGGATAATTAATAATAACTCTACTTAGTATCTTAAAATAATTATAAAGCTAGTATACTACTATATAAAGCTTAGCTAATCTATTAGGACCTTTCTTAATTATTATAAAGCTCTAGAAGCTAAGCTTCCTAAATAATTACTTAATTCTTATTAAGTTTGCTTAATAATCTACTAACTTACCTCTACCTTATAAACCTAGATAATTAGCTATAAGATCTCTTTAATATAATAGAAGTTTATTAGCTTAGTTACTTAAGTAAAGGCTATCCTTAGAAAACCTAACCTAAGCTATAATAATATAAACTTACTACTTACTATTAATACTATATTAAATCTTATTAGTACTAATACCTTAATAAACTTATAAGTATTTAGCTAGTCCTATAGAGATATTATTACTTATTATAAGTATAAAGAAGAAGAATATATCTTATTATATTATACTAAACCTAACTATAAGATATCCTTAAGTAATTATTATATTATAAACTAATATTAACCTAGCTATAAGCTTACTATACTTATAATATAATCTAATAGTATTAAGCTTATTAGTATAGGAATCTAATAGAGATTTAATTAAACCCTATCCTTATTAATACACTAGACTATAAAGATTAAATTATATATAGAGAGCTAATAGAAGTAACTAAAGGAAAATACTCTAGCTAATATAAAAGCTAAAGTAAACTTTCTTTACCCTTACTACTTATTTACTACTAAATAGTAAGATATTAAGCTTAGCTAAGTCTAAATTAAAAGTACTAATAAGAAAGATCTTTCTAACTAAGAAACCTTTTAGTAACTAATAATAATCTATAATAATATTAGAAAGATAAGACTATATAAGGTTAGCTTCTATATTACTATAATCTATTAGTATAAAGCAATCCTTAGAAACCCTTAATTTTATAATATAGAACCCTAAGTCCTTAAGTAAAAGATAAAGACTTAGTAGTATAGCTTACTATAAAGTAATATTAAAGTTATTACTAGGAAGAAGAGAATATATAAGACTACTAAGGAGTATATTACTATTCTTATAATTACTAATAACCTATTAGATATACTTACCTCTATAGTAGCTAAAGAAAAATATAAGAAAGAATAATAATAATCTAATAGTAAGAAGCTTATAATTATATATCTAGATCTTTACCCTAAATTTTAAAATATCTTTAAGATAGAAAATATAGATCCCTTAATATTAAAAGGTTATATATATACTATTAATACTAAGAAAGGTAAAATACTACCTTAGGGACCTATTTATAGTCTAGCTATAAAGTAGCTAAAGGTTCTTTATATATACTTAGCTAATATATTAGTAAAAGGGTAGATCTAATAGTCTATTAGTCTAGCTAAAGCCTCTATCCTATTTATCCTTAAGAAGGAAGGTAAGCTATATCTTTATATTAATTATTATAATCTTAATAAGATTACTAGGAAGGATAAAGCTCTCTTACCTTTAATTTATAAAATCCTAAATTAGCTTAGTAAGGTATAAATCTTTATAAAGCTAGACTTAAAAGATATATACTATTAGCTATATATTTATAAAGAAAATAAGTAGAAAATAGCATTTTACTATTACTATAATTACTTTAAATACTTAGTTATACTCTTTAGACTAGTTAATGCTTTAGTAATATTCTAGGAATATATTAATAATATCCTTATAGAGCTTATAAATATAATCTATATTATCTATCTAAATAATATCCTAATATATAGTAGTAACCTTAATAAGCACTTATAGTATATTTATAAGGTTCTTACTTAGCTATAAGCTACTAATCTATATACTAACCTTAAGAAGTATAAATTTAATCTTAAATAAGTAAGCTTCCTAAGCTTTATAGTGGTAACTTTTATACCTATTAAGGATTAGAAGATAATAGTAACTATTTAATCGCTTAGTTATACACTAGTTAAAGTGCTTTAGCTACTTAAGACTAATCTTATTATTAGTCTAGCTATTTTAAGTTATTATAATAGCCTAATCGCTTAGGAGGTTATATTCTTAATACTAGTTAGTAAGGTAATATTAGCCTAAACCTATAATAAATAGCTAGATTGCTTAGCTATCCGTATTAATTACCTAAATAACTATAATCCATTCCTAGCTTCTAGGCTATATTAATTTTAGTTATCTATACCTTTCTATACCTATAATAATTATTCTACTTATAATTATACTTATAAGAAAGCTAGTCTTATTAAAGTTCTAAATATTATCTAATTAAATACTATACTTTATAATTATATTCTCTATAAGCCTAAATTAATTAACATACTTAATAAGCAAGCGCTATAAGCAAGCGCTATACTTTTCCTTATCTTTAAGATTAAAACCTTAATAAAAACATAATAAAGCATCTAATTAATTAAAACTAAGTAATATACTCTTCCTTAAATATCTTAATAATAACTTAATATATTCTTATATTATAACTAGTCTTACCGTATGTTCTATAGTGCCTTTCCCTTAGTTGCATTAACCCTCCTTAACTACTACTTCTTAATGATTTAGCTATTATCTATATATTAATATCTCTCTAATCTATCTTATCCCTTCCCTTATCTAGAGTTATCTTCCCTCCTTTATATAAGCGGGTTCTTTTTACTCTATACCGCTTACTAAGAGACTTATTTACCTATTGAAGGATCTAGACCTTAACTTTCAATAGGGCATTCTAATATATTATTACCTTTATTCCCTTTAAAAGTGACTTAAGTGCCTTAAGAATTAATACTAGAGAGCTACTTTAATACCTTCTTATTTATCTTTTAAGATATTTAAACTAAGAGCTAGCCTTAAGTATAGTCTTTAGGGTCTTTAAGACTTAAGGGTTAGGGAGGCTAACCTCTTCCCTAATTAGTATTAGAGTCTATAGCTATATATTAAGCTTTAATATAACATTTCCTAGGTTTAAGGGAATAAGCCTAGCCCCTTAAAAACCTCCCTTAATATTACTCCTTATTATAGTAGCTTTATAGGCAGTATAGAAGGCTAGGAAGAACTTAGTCTTTAAAACATAGGTTATAGAGTATCTAATTAATTGCTTAATTGCTTAATTATAGGCTATTTTAAGCGGCCTAAAGCACTTAACATTAAGAGGCTAAAGTAAGTAAGATAAATAAAGCGGTATATAAAGCATAATGATATTATTCTCTTTATAATATTTCTCAAAGTTAATAGAGTGATAATTTTTATATCTATTAAGGATTAAAAGATAATAGTAATCAATCGATTGATCCTTTATATACTAATTAAAGTGCTTAAGCTACTTAAGACCTATCTTATTATTAATCTAGCTATTTTAAGTTATTATAATAGCCTAATCGCTAAGGAGGTTACTTTCTTAGTACTAGTTAGTAAGGTAATATTAGCCTATAACTATAATAAATAGCTAGATCGCTTAGCCTTTTATATTAATCGCCTAAATAACTATAACCTATTCCTAGTTTCTAGGCTATACTAAATTCGGGTTTCTATACCTTTCTATACCTATAATAACCATTCTACTTATAATAAGGCTTATTATAAAGCTAGTCTTATTAAAGTTATAAATATTAGTAAGGTTAATACTATACTTTATAATTATATTCTCTATAAGCCTAAACTAGTTATGTATAATAATTAGATCTTTATATTTAGCTCTTTAATAATTATATTTATAAAAAAACATATCTTAAGCTCTTAATATTACCTAATAAAGTTAGAAGCCTAGCGCTTACCGATAGGTAATGCGTTATAATTAGCAAGTAGTTAATTAGCTATTTCTTTAATACTATATAGTTATAAGGGAAATCCTTACGAATCTAGATTAAGAATGAATTAAATAATAATCTATTCCTTAAGATCGGTTAGTTAATATAAATTAGGGATAGTATTATATTAAGACTAAATACTATTCTATTAGTAATATAGCCTTTACTTATCTACTTTATATATTAATATAGTATATTAGATACTTAATTTTAGGTTATTCTAAAGGGCTTAAAGAGTAAGAAGTGTTTTAGCTTTATTATTTTAGCAGCGAAAAGGAACTAGAAACAATACCCTAAATCAATAGCAATCCCTTAAGAAGGTATATAGTAAAGTGTTATATAGGCATCTTTATTAGTTAGCCTAAAGCTACACTAGATTGTGTATATATACTATAATAGTCTTATATTTAGTACCCTCTAGTAGGAAAGCATCTTATAAGAATAATTATTAGGTTAGTAGTAGGAAAAGAATGTTAGTAAGGCATTGAAATAGCCTACCGCTAGCTTAATAATCAGTATATAAGGGATAAAGGGCGGATGGTAATTCGTGTTATAATCAGAAAAGAAGGATCTTAAATTCTCTTATAAATAAAGGCAAAGGACTTAAGCTTTAAACTTAAAGAGTTCTCTTTCTCTTATCTCTCTATAAGAAGGGAAGAATCTCTCTATAAGTAAAATAAAAATCTCTCTAATCTCTTTTTAAACTGATAATAATTATAATAATAATAATAATAATTATGCTCTCTTCCTAATCCCTATCCTATCCCTCTTCTAACTGTTTATTTTATTCTTATTTAATCCCTACTAGTAACTTGCTAGCCTATCTATCTAGGGACGCTTGCTATATTATCTTACTAAGGTATGTTAAGTTATTAAGATTTATTTAATAAAGTAGAAAATTAAGTATAGGATAGAAAAGTATAGCGCTTGCTTATTTATAGCGCTTGCTTATTAAGTATGTTATAAATAATAATTAAATCTTTATATTTAGCTCTTTAATAGTTATACTTATAAAGAAAACGCATTTTAAGCTCTAGGTATTACTATATAAAGTTTAAAGCCTAGCGCTTACTAATAGGTAGTATATTCTAGTTAGAAAGCAGTTAGTTAGCTATTTCTTTAATATTATATAGTTAGGGGGGAAACTCTTATAAATCTAGATTAAGAATGAATTAAATAATAATCTATTCCTCTAGATTAGATAGCTTATATAATTTTAGGATAGTATTATATATAGAAAGAATACCCTTTTACTAGTACTATAGCATTATATAACTAACTTTATAGATCTCTATAGTGCGTTAAAGAGTTAATTTTAGGTTATTTTAAAGGGCCTAAAGGGTAAGAAGGGTTCTAGCCTTAGTATTTAGGTCTAATATATTTAATAGTTAAGAATTAATTAATTAAATAGAGATAATATTAGTTAAGGGATTTTTATCACACTTACTTATTTATCCCACTCGCTTATTATATATATTAACTTAATATAGTATATTTACTAATAGGGTTATTTAAGCGCTTATTAATTAAGTATTTATACTAATATACACTCTAGTATAATTACTAGTAAGTAACCTATATTAGTATAGGTTTATATACTCTTACTAGTAAAGTAACCCTTATTAGTAAGCAATCTATACTAATATTAATTCCTATACTCTTATTAGTAAGGTAGACCTTATTAATATAGTTCTTACCCCCTTTACTAGTTAGGTAAGCCTTACCTATCCTACCTTACTAGTATGCCCTTAGTTTAGGAGGGGCTATTCCTAGTAACTTAAGTATAGAGGCAGCATAAGTACTAGTAATATATACTAGCATTATAACAAACTTACCAGTACGTGCCCGAATAGGAAGAGTCTATTCTTAGTAATACTAATATAGAGGCGCTATAAGTACTAGTAATACATATTAAGCGCTAATATCTAGACTACACACACGCTATAATAACTTACTAGTACTTACTTAGGTTAGGAGGGGTATGTTCCTAGTAATTATGGCCCGAGGCGTATTAAGCGCCGATATCCAAGCTATTCTTAGGGCTTATTACTAATAATAACGATCCTCTACTTAAGCGCTATAGCTATTATTGTCCGCCTCCACAAACCCGGCTCTCTATGGGGCTATCGGAGTCATATAAGCCGTGCCGCCCGGATACCAGTCCGCGGCTAAACCGGCTCTCTGTGGGCCTGTCGGGCGCGTCTCCCGAATACTAGTAAGGGGCTTTAACTTGGCCCGGAGTGGGTACGCCGGTGTCAAGCGAGCCGACAATCCCGGCACCGCTCTGCATGCTGGTATCAGCAAAATTACCTGCCGGTTCTATAATTAGCTGATTTTTACGAGTGGCAAGCCAATATGATCCAGCGCGCTATTTTCACCTCGCACGATCATAGACTTAGGGGAGAGGGCAAGATCAGGTACTACTTAGGCCATAGAGTTATCTAGGGTTTAGTACTAGGCAAAGACAAGGCTACTGTAGGGTCTCTATCACGTTCTTAGTGCTTGCCGCTCTTCCAGCCACCAGACTTAGCGCGATCAGTGATTATCGCTAGGCTGCCTTTAGTAGGATGGGAAGCTAGATACGTATTTTCCTTCTAGTATAGAGGGAATATATAAGATACAAAATGAAAATCCAGCATCTATCTAGGTATTTAAATAATCATAAACCTATATTCATAGCATAAACTTATGCCTGTACAAATTCGACTATATAGCCATTTGCTATAGTCCTAAGCTAAGATACTAATCTCTCCTTACCCATAGCCCTAGCGAGATTAGCGTACGTCTAGCACTTATTCCTCCCGAATCGAGCATTCATATTCGCCCCGAAAGAAAAAAGGAGGGAGAGAGTCTTAACAGCTTATTCCTCTAGTAGGTAAAGAGCAAAAATCGCAGGTAGCGCACTATCGATATCTTCAAAGTCTAGGTCAATACTATAGTCTCGGACGAAATGGCAAGTCTTAGCTAAGAAACCCTATCTTACTATAGCATAAAGACCGTAAGACATGCTACATAGAGTGCCACTACGTTCCAATAGTAACTTAGCCATACTATAATACCTATTGAAAAGAGATAGGTAAAGAGGAGTGGCTATAATATTATATAGACCGATATTAGAGAAATTTAATAGTACTCTAATAACGTCTTCTTTACCATAGTAAGCGGTAAGTTATAGTAGAGTGAGGTTAAGGCGGGTACCATTTTATAGGATATAAACCGGTGCACCACTCTCTTAGATTGAAAGTCGTCGAGCGGGAAAATATTTAAATCGAGGGTAACTTACTCCTCTGTCTCTACGAGATCTTGGAACTTGTCGGTAAATGTTTGAATCGCATTAATAATGAACTTAACCCGTTTAAATATTATATAGTTAAGAGCGAATCGAATCGAAATTATCTTAAGAATGCTACTAAGTGATATAGGTCCGGTGGTAGGAGGTAGAAAGAAGAATGCTCTAAGATAGAGACTTAAGATTATTATAGAAAGGGGAGAATATAGTAGGAGGTAGAACTCTTAAGAAGGGAAGAAGATAAGTAGTAAGGATGATTAAGTTATCTCTAGCTATAGGGGGAAAGCCTCCTTTATATCCCCTAGTCTATCTTTACTAGTATAGCTCTAAGTAGGTCTTAAAGTATTCTTACTATCCTATGCCTCCCCTAATATTGGCTGCCTCCTAAGTTAAGAATGCTTAGCCTATTGATACTATTAACTTAAAACTGCTAAGTTAGCTAGCTTAAGAAACTAATAGCCCCTTTTCTCCTATATATATTACCTTCTTAGTTAAGGAGGATAGCTAGCTAAGAGAAGGGATACGTAATAATAATATAATAAGCCCCTTAATTCTCCTTAGGAGACTAACTATATCCCTTCTATCTTTAAGATAGGTAAGATAGGGGGCGTATTATTAACCTAGATAGCTATATAGAAAGGCTAGCTAAGGTTAAAGATACTATCATAAGTTAAAGTTCTATATTATCTCTTAGTAAGAGACTAAGCTTTAGATTATATAGCTATTAACTCCTTTCTAGTTTATCCTGAATCTACCTTAGTAATGCCCCCTAACTCTCATAGTTACTCATCTAAAAGACTCTAAGAGTTACACTCTTATATTGCGTTTACTACTAGCTATCCCCTTAAACTATAGGATAAAGCGAATTAGTAGGGTAAAGAGGTAAATAAGAGGGAGGCCTACTAGAGGGCACTGCTAGCCTTAGGATGGGGCCCTAATTCCTCTGGCCAGGTTTAGAGTTTCTATTCTATATTTATATAACTCTCTCCTTTAAGTAGATGCTATTAGTAGCTCTAATAGCCTTAGGCCTTCCCCTAATCCTAGATAGTATATCCTCGAGAATGCCTAACCTCCGCGATCTTCCGAATCTTACGACTATTGTTAGCTAATATGTATGCCTCTCCTTAGCTAGCTATAATAGAGACCTATCCAGACGCTTTAAGAGGATACATAACCTATCGTACGATAGTAAGACTTAAGTACTTAAAGGGGCACCTACCCTAGTGATAACTCTTCATGCTCTTCCCTCTTTTATCCCTATCAACCTATTACTTTATTGCCAATAATAAAATCTGGCTAAAAATGAACTCTTACTCTCCTAAGCCTACTAAAAACCTACCTTCATTAGCTCTGAACTCTGTCTAAGGTAAAGTCTGTCCAGACATTTCTAATATGCCTACTCCCCCCGGTGCTCAGACTCTATACCCTTAGATGACTTTGCTCCCTGTTGCTGACTGTACTATGCCGCTATCTCTTGGTTTTAACGCATTACTCTTGCAGCCGTCTTAACCTGGTCTTAGCCTTACATCTGCCTATAACTTCCCAAAGCCGATTAGCATAGGCAATTAAGGAGCGGGTGACCCTAGTCCTCTTAATGCCGCTCTCTTATGTATGGCGACTATTTATCACGCTAGGCTTAGAGATAGTGCTTATTTTAGGGTAACACTTCTAGCTTAGCCTCTTTATGCCGTATGGTAGGATAGTGTTACGCTAGTCTCTTGCTAAGGGATGTCCTCTTCTGGACTAACTATGCCCGTCCTACCGCTCCCTTATAGAGGCCTTTATCCTTTTAGCACGGCTGGTTTAGGATTATTAGAGAAGACTGCCCCTACTTCATTTACGAAAGATACTATTCCTCCATCCTGGCCTTTTTACAGTATAACCTAGCCTAAGCCCACCTAAAAATCCCCCCAGCAGCCAAGCAACCCCTTATCACTCGAAGTTAGACTATATACTAGAGATCTCCCTAAGGCTATAAAAACCTTATCTACCGCCTAGGAGATTAACTCTGCTCTACGCTCTTTGACGATATTAGTTCTTCTGGCTATTAGGACTGGCTATAATAGGCAGTAGGCAGAGAAGCTATTACTTCCCCTAATCTAGTAACTCTTACCTCTTCCTGCCCCTTCTCCCTTCTAGACCATTCTAGTAGTATATAATACAGATAAAACACTAACTTCACTCATCTCTACTACTAAACAACATAGCCCGTCGAATCACCCCGATAAGGCCCTTTTAATAATAAGATCTATAGAGGTATCTCTAAATCCTACCTTAGAGTAAGCCTTATCCTCCATTTCTTTGCCTAATAAAACTATTATAATCGCGAAGAATATAGTAATATTACTAAGCTCTACCTAGGGCAACATTTCGACTTCTACTCCTCCTATTAGCCTAGTTCTCTCCTTGGATGCTAAGCTATAATCGCCCGAGGCAGAGTTATTTAGTATACCTAAGCTAGGACTACTCGCTGCGATCTTAAGCAGAAACCCTAAGGGTGGTTCTCTCTTGGGGGTGCCTGCTAAGTCCTATTCGACCTTAGCGTTTGAGGTGGTTATCTCATCTGATAATGAAGAACTAGCAGCGAATCGGAAAATAGTAGCTATAATAATACGAAAGACCTTAAATTGATTGTAAAAATAATAAAAGTTTAGACCTCTTATAAAAAATACTCTTATTTCTACTTTAATTATATTACTTAAGCTCTAGTCTAAGATGCTTAATAAGGAAGAGATATCTAATGAGGAAATAGAGTTAATATAGAATAGAAGGAAAGGGAAATGGATAGTAGATAACTGCGAAATGGAGGTTCTTAGCAGTGATCTTCTTAAGATCTTTAATCTCACTAAGGTTAAGGTAAGGATGTCTAGGTACTGGCTAATCTTACTTTACTTATAGGGAGATATCTAGAAGGGTAATAATAGTTTAGGCGACTTAAGTACTGGGTAGAGAAAGAGGTTATCGAAAATACGGTCTGCTATAGGAAGAATGTAGACATTTAGCTTAAACGTTCTAATTATAGAAGAAGATAATCTATAGCTATAAAAGGGCAGTCCCTATTACTAGGTTTACGCTACTAAACGTAGAATCTCCGCCAATTCAATTCTAGCTTAAGGTTAAAGAAGGGCTTGAATTTTCTAAGGCATTAGACTATAGACATCTAGATCGTTAAGAAGCTTCTTAGCAATAGGTACATCTCTCATATATCCGTGGATAGGCATAAGATATACGCTAAAGTTAGGAAAGACTTTAATAGCGAAGCACTATAGAGGGAATTTAATTATCTCTCTCGGATTTCTACCCTCAACGCTTAGGAAACCTCATAAGTCAATATGCTAAATTTACTAGGCCTGATTAAGACACCTAGCGATAGAAAGATCATTAAAATCTTAGAAGAATTGATTCTGTAACTAGAAAGCTAGGAATTATCGTTATTAGTAATGATTAAAGATGTCTCCGCCATTCTAAAATAGCAGAGGAAGACCTAGGCAACTCATATTTAGCGAATAGTTAGTTAGCTATATAATAACAGCATTATTTAGGGAGATAGAAAAGTAAATAATGTTCTCATTCTTCCCGATTCTAATGAGCCTTAGCTTATTGACTTTGGCTATGGACGGCGATAATTAGGCTGTGCATAGGATATTTAACCTATCGAAGCTTAGTGTCTATCTGGATACCTAGGTAGCGGCATGATGGGGACGCCTTGATCGTGGCGTATGGCAGGCGGAGAGCGTGCGTGTTGTTTATCTTTGGATCCCTCGTGAAGTGCATGAGTTCATATTTCGCTAGTGTGAACTAGGAACTATGCTTTCTAGCCCATTCCTTAGCTTTGCGGTGGATGCCCTTGAGCGTTTTGCAATTGCGTTGGGCAGACGAGCTGACTGTAAGGGTCGGAGATGATATTCGGATTGATCCGATGCTTTTAGAGATTGTATAGTAGCCGTTCTCGAGAGACCGAATATTAGAAGCCTTTTGAGTTTCATAATTTAGGTTATTCCTATGAATAGAAGAGGTAGAGTAACCTAAGTGTTTCACTAGCCATAGTAATAATGAGATAATTTACTAATTTTTGGCTTCCGAACTATAGACCTTTAGCCTCCCTTCATAACTCTTAAGATGCTAAGTACGACGGGGGTAATAAGGGATAGAGCAGGATTAGAACCTGCCTATCTAATTTCCCGTATATGGTTTATGAGAATCGCCCCCGCCGTTACGATGTTAAAAGCGTTAATAGCATCTAAAGTGCATGCGAAGTTAATTGCAAGTAGATTTGCCTACAACTCTAAAGTGTATGCGAAGTTAATTGCCTAAGTAGATTTGCACTTAAAGTTGTTTGCTTAAGTAGATTTGCCTGCGACTTAAGCTAACGGGTCTATAGAGGTTACCCGCCCACGTAAGCTAAGGCGGGTGTCTATCGGTGGAGGCCCGGGGCTACCTCACCACTAACACTCAGCCAGAGCCGACTTCGACGTAGACAGATGCTCGAACACCCATTGCTGCACATTGAGCGTTATTTGGGCTTCACATTCACTTCATATTCACTTCATATTTACGGTGAGAGGCATCTGGGCGGCTATTGCCTGGAGTGGGGGTGCATGAAAATGGATAGAATAAACTCGATTAGCATAATGTAAATAGCTTACCCGAGCACTATACAAGAGCTCCTAAGGGAGGTTACAATATAGAAGCTAGGGTATCCAATGTTGGCTATAGTAAGCAATTAATAGTTAACTCAGGGTTTCCCTCGTGACTGGGGATGGTTATATTAAGTGCTCGTAGGGGGCTAGCTTAAGAGGATATAGTGGTATCTTGGGAGATACTTTTAAAGTCTTAGATCTTACTAGCTACTAAATTAACACCTATCACTGTCTGGCTCTAGTGCGGAGGTTTAATAGCTTGACTATAGATTAGGCGCGATTCTATTTACTTAATCGTAGATGCGTTAAGCTGAACGCTGCCTCCATAAAACAGATCCTTAATAAGGAATAGTTAATGCTATTCCTAGGAACAGACTTAAGTTAGAAAGCAGAAAATAATATTCCTAGGAACACACTTAGGTCTCAGATTTCCATTTCGTGACTTAGGTATTCCTAGGAACAGCCAAATCCTAATTTGACCTAAGTATGTTCCTAGGAATAGCCAAATTCTACTTTCTAACTACATCTATTTCTAGGAATAGCTAAATCCTGATTTATGACCTAAGTGTGTTCCTATGAACGGCTAAATTCTGCTTTCTAACTACGAACTGCTGTTTTATACTAAGGGCGCGTCCAATTCTAGCGCTATAAATAGAGGCCTTACTTCTAGCATAGGAGGGTCCTACTTTTAGGCTTTTATTAGCCGTTCCCCTACTAAAATTTAATGACTTTAGAGTAGCTAGAAATAGGTCTAAGGTGTTACGGCCTGGTCCGTCGGGAACAGCGATAGGCTTAAATGCTCAGTTAGTGTGCCCAGTAATTGCCGCAATAGCGATTATTGACCAATCTTTTGCCCAATGGTACAGCGGTCTAGCACAACCGTTACATAAGGGCGGCAAACACACCCCATTTCAAGCGGCTAAAAATGGTCTGGGTATGGATATATATCCTCCTATAAAAGCCCTAAGTGTTCCCTGACTTCTGTGTATTCTAAAATGGCAGATGAAAGAAGTAAGGCCCTGTCGATGAAGAGAAATCGGAGTAGTGAGAACTTTAAGAAGAGATGGAAGACGTTTAAGAAGAACGGTTTCGACGTCCATTAAGATTATGATGCTAATGTCTATATATTGCTACGCTGTAAAGGCCAAACTTACGTGTTCAAATCCACTGATAAAGCCTGGCCACCTTCACCGGATAAAATTATTAGCGTCCCACTAAAATACCCGCAAAGACTATAAACTAATAGTAAATAATAGAGTCGAAGCTTTCCATTGCCGATCCAGGTAATAGCTTAAGATATCGCGTATGAAAGAAGTAGATAAGGCCTAGTGAGCAGGAAGATGGGTGATAGTTAAGAGGGGAGTGGTACGGAGTAGTAGGTTTAGGTTTTAAATATTTTATGTGCTATGATGTTATAAACTATCCTAGTTTTTTGGTGAATAATTAGGTATCTTCCTAGGAATAGACTTAGGTTATAAAATAGAATTCTTAGGTTTCTATTAATAGATATTAAACGTGCTATAATAATGTACTAATAATTAATACTCTGATAATTAATGTACTAATAATTAATGTCCTGTGATATTGAATGTACTATGATCTTATATGTACTATAATATTATATACCCTAGGAAATCACGTGATAATAGTGAATGTAGGTAGGATAGGGGAGTACTAAATTTTAAGAGCTAAAATGATCGATTCGTCGATGGGCTAGAAAATAAATTACCTTCAACACGATTAAGCACTAGCCGACCGATATGCTATAAACGATACTATATAATACTATAAATTCAAATAGATATACCTACTATCGCACAAGGCTTTAGGGAATGCTTTACCTACTAACTCTCTAATGCTATAACCCTAGTTCTAGGGACCTTAATAATATACTAGTACATACTATAGCATAGTATATTGTATCCTAGACCATACATTAGGATAGTACGCGATGTTCTAACATATTGTCTAGAATGGTACATACTATTATAGTATATATAATATTATAGTATATTTAATATTATAGGACATTTAACATTATAGGATATTTAATATTATAGGATATTCAATATTATAGTATAATACTAGCATACCCAGTAATCTACGTATTAGTACTAACTCTCCCAAAAACAAAGCTAATAAGGGTTCTTACATAACTAAAGATAAGGAATCAAGGCATACTAGCAGGCCATAGCCGAGGAAGAAGACAGGAAGCACAAGGCGCAATATCCAGACTATAAGTACAACGCCGGGGGATCGAGAAGCTCTGCCTAGTTTGAACTGTTCGACGGAAAGACGGCCCGGGTCTGCTGCCGCACGCTACGCAGAAGCAACCCTCCATCGAACGCCTTTCGTCCACGCCACGGGCCGACATGGTCGACAACGACCAGGTCCCCCACCACCATCAACCCAGCCCAGCTCTAAACCCATCCTCCCTGGGTTTGTGTGTGTGTGTGTGTATGTGTTTTCCCCCGACGAAAACAAAACAAGTAAGCAAATCATCCCCCTCCTCTGGACACACACGCAGGAGACTAACCCTTCCCCCCCCCGAACAGGCCCCCTCCACCGCGGTTTTGGCTTTCTCAACCCCCTCGAACGGTTTCCGACAAACTATGCCTTGCCGCTGCGAATCGTTTTTTTAAAACCTGCCCGCCCCCCTGAAATTTTCCTTTTTCTTTCTCGTTGCGTCTTGTTGCAATCGATGATTTTTGCCCAAACGCTGGGGGGCCGACAAACAAAAGCCTTGAGTTCTGCTCTGGGAGACGACTCCATGCCCTCCCCCCGCTCTCTGAACGGCAAAAAAAAAAACACACACACGCGGCCACACCTTTAGCAGCCTTTTTCCCCCCCCTCCCCCTCACTCGAGAAGGCAGGCATATCCCACCCCCCCGTTCATCGTTTGCCCCCTTTGGTTTCTTTTGTTTTTTGATGTCCCCCCATCTATAGCCTGGGTCGGGCTTGCGGCGAGGTTTCGGCCATTCGTATAGGTTTGGTCTAGGAGGTGGAGGGGACGATGAAGTGTGATGATGCAGTACATGATGCATTTTTCTCTTTTCTTTTAGGGTTGTTTTTTTGTACTTTAGGGACTTTCTCCGTTGCCGCAATAGATTGAGGGCCATCGGAGAAGATACGCAAATGGAAACTGTAGTTGCGAACTTGATGTGCCTGTAACTGCACTGGGATAACCGTAGTCATATCTCCTCATGCGCCCTCCCACTCTCCCGCTCTTTCGGGTGTCCCGTTCTCCTGTTTCTCCCCGTCCTCTCGCTCTCCTCCAGTTCTCTTGCCCTCCCACTTTCCCGCTCTTTCGGTGTCCCGTTTGCCCTGTTCTCTCGTTCTCCCGTGCACGCGCCCTCAGTTCTCTCGCCCTCCCATTCTCTCGTTCTCCCGCTCTCTCGTTCCTCGAACACAAATCACACACAACACACACAACACACATAACACAAATCGCACATAACACAAATCACACACAACACACATAACACAAATCGCACACAACACACACAACATCCAACACACAACATAACACAACGTGCATAGTTAGTGAATTACGCAATACACATAACACAATACCTGCAACCTCCCTGTCTCCCACTCAACACACACGGGTACTATCTCACCACGGTTAGTCTCCCTTTGTCTTCATCTTCGTGAGTTATTGCCAACGCATCTTCTCATCAACCAACACGAAATCCTGCGAGAGCTACGACATGATCGTTGCCCCTGCTAGGTACTATTAGTGCCCGGTTCGTCTCCCTTTGTCTTATTCTTCGTGAGTTATTGCTGACGTATCTTTTCAAGCAGCACGAAATCTTGCGAGAGCTGCGTCGGCGGTGGCATTTCTCTTTAGAGCAATAACGTCAACACTCTCCCTTCTCTTCACAGCAACAACATCATCGCTAGTGCTAGCGCACCCTTTCCCTGCTGAAGGTATGTTAATCTGATGTCTCCTCCCGTTATAACCTGAACCCTTAGCTAACCTACCCAAAAGGAGATTCTTTAGGGTCGAGCTCTATCGCCCTTCTGGCCACCATCGCCGCCCGCCCAGAGCTGACCGAGCTGCTACTGCAATATTGTGGTGGGGTGCGGCTCAGCCCAGTGGCCGGGAGGTCTCGAGTCGGTTCCATTGGTTGCCCGGTTAAAACTCGGCTTTCGCTGCATTTGGTCGGGTCGTAAGGGTCCCACTCGTGACGGGTTTGTTTTCCCCCGTGTCAACATCACCATTGCTCATAGAGAACAACAACTTTTTTGGAGGAGGCGAACCAACGCGCCAATCACGCCGAACATCGGATCCAGCCAACAACCCTCACCGAGCACGTCGCTGCCTGTCATACATCGCTCTTCAGCAAACTTACCGTCAAGGCTGACCCTAAATTCCGCTCCAAGGGCTCCATCACCACCGTTACGCATCGAGCCATGGACTCAGCAGAGGTTCAACGACTCCGACAGCTCTTGGCGGAGTCGAATCAACTTCGGGAGGAGGCGAACCAACGCGCCGACAGAGAACGACAACTTCGGGAGGAGGCGACCCAACGCGCCGACAGAGAACAACAACGGAACCAGCCAACAACCCTCAGCGAGTACATCGCTAACTACCACACCTCGGTCTTCAGCAGATTTGCCATCCAGACCAACCCCGATCTCCTCTCCAAGGGCACCATCACCGTCCCACAGAACAAATGGTGCCCTACAAACCTTCAACCATGGACAGGCTTTCTCGATGAGCAAAGAGCCATCTTCGGCACGGTGTACCATCTTTTCCCTACCGAGAGACGCGTTTTTGCGAGCCGACACTACCTCGCCACCTTGGGAGGCGAGATGTCGGACCGCTCCATTGGGGACGAGAAGGCGCTCGAGCACTTCCTTCACATCAGCGTAGAAGACCCAGTCAGGAAAATCATCAAACAGTTCAAAGAGGTCCCAGATCTTTGCGATGCTTTCAACCTTAGCAATGGTATCACCTTCGAGAATCATCCACATGCCATCAGCGATGTGGCCGAGGAAGTAGTCGACCGTAAGACTCCTTGTCCACCGCCGCAAACACCCGGTCAACTACGAGACTTGAACCAGCTGCGAGCGGACCAGATTTGCATCTACCGGTCTGATGACCCGGGCCTCCGGACACGCACCATGGTATACATTTCCGAGTACAAGCCGCCTCACAAGTTGACTGCTCCAGACCTCCGCCGTGGCCTCCGTCCAATGAACTTGTACCAGGAGGTCGTCAATCGAATGACGGCGCCAACGAAAGACGACCGAGAGGCCTACTCCCAATACTTAGCAGAGAAGTATACAGCATCTGCCCTCACCCAGACATATCACTATATGCTACAAGGTGGTCTTGAGTATAGTCTCTTAACTACAGGCGAGGCGATTGTGTTTCTCAAGATCGACTGGGAGGATACTAAAACACTCTACTACCACCTAGCTGAGCCTGGTCCGGAGGTGTCTGCACATCCAGCCAATATGCATCTATGTACAGCCGTCGGCCAATACTTGGCTTTTACTCTTCTAGCTCTTGGCCAACGGGGCGCACGGCAGGAGCATGGGCAGGCGGAACGAGATAGGGCGATGCAAAACTCGAAAACGTGGGCAATGGACTTCGAAACGATGCTACGTTCCACATCCAAGAGCGACCGAACAACGTCTTCGGAGGGTTCGCTTGCCCCACCGCCCACTACCTACGAAACCATCGATCGATCACCACTCATAAATCGCCTGAGGAAACGTTCTCCAAGGAAACGTACTCCAAGGTGTAATGATGATCAGCAGCAGACAGATGATCAACCAGAGCCATCGGATGACGAGTCGCCGACTGAGGCCCCCGATACACCCACTCCCACAGCCCGGAGAAGCACTCGAGATGTGGGAGGAGCGGTTACCAGCAAATCTAGTGCTCGAGACGCTGGTGCTCGAGACGGTGCTCAAGACGCTGGTGCTCGAGACGGTGCTCGAGACGGTGCTCAAGACGCTGGTGCTCGAGACGGTGCTCGAGACGGTGCTCAAGACGCAGGTGCTCGAGATGCTAGTGCTGGAGAAGGGTACTGTACGCAAAAGTGTCTCCTCGGTTTGGTCAGGGGAAAGGACCTAGACCCAAGATGTCCGAACTTTAAGCTTCACCGCTGTGTCGCTGGGCAAACACGCCACCCCGTCACACATACAACATGGCTCGTTATGCTTCAAGAACAGCTCCGCAAATCGCTGGACGATGGAATTACGCGGTTACAGTCTGGTGGAGCCCGAGGCGTGCTCTTCAAGGTAACCCTACTAGCATACGGCTATACCTTCGTTAGCAAAGGGACAGTACGAGCCTTCATCAAGGATCTCGAGCACGAGGCTACGGTATACAGTCATCTATTCCCCATCCAGGGAATCAATGTGCCCGTTTTCCTCGGCGCCGTTGATCTGCGGCCAATGAACAAAGTCTATTACTACGACCACCGGGTCTACGTGGTACACATGACCTTCATGTCCTGGGGAGGCTGCAGCCTTGCCCAAGCGGAGGCGAACGGCAAGGAAAGGCTGTTGCTGCGGGACTCGGCAATGCGGTCGGTGCGCGCCTTGCACAGGCATCTCGTTCTCCACAACGATGCGCGGGCGCCTAACATGCTGTTCAACGCGGAAGTCGACGGGGTCATGGTGATCGACTTCGAGCGGTCCACACTGCTCGCGCCGCCCCGAGCTGCGCTCCTGCCGGTGGTGTCGAACAAGCGAACGCGGATATTGGCAACGGGAGACAAGGACGCGCGCAAACGGTCGAGAAGGTTTGCGGAGGAGGAACTAATGGCAGAGCAGGGATTCATGGTGCTATGATGGCGCAGACGGTCGACAGGGTTTGAGGAGGAGGTTCTGATGGCAGAGCCGGGATTTATGCTTGCGGCGAAAGGTTCCGGCCGTTCGCACAGGTTTGGTCTGGGAGGTGGAGGGGACGATGAAGTGTGATGATGCAGTACACGATGCATTTATCTTTCCTTTTAGGGTTGTTTTTGTACTTTGGGGACTTTCTCTATGCCGCGCAGATTGAGGGCATCGGAGAAGATACGCAAATAGAAACTATGGTTGCGAACTTGATGTGCCTGCAACTGCTCTGTGATAACCGTAGTCGTGTCTCTCTCGCTCTCCAGTTCTCTCGCCCTCCCACTTTCCCGCTCTTTCGGTGTCCCGTTGTCCTATTCTCTTGCTCTCTCGCTCTCCCGTGCACAACATACACAATACAACACACAATACTCACAACATAACACACACAACACCCACAACACAGAACAAACACAACAAACACAACACAACGTGCATAGTCAGTGAGTCACGCACACAACACACACAACACACACAACATGCATAGTCAGTGAGTCACACAACACAACGTGCATAGACACACGTGACACAACACACACAACACACTACACACACCCACTCTCACCCCCTCTCTCTCTCCCTCTTTCTCTCTCCTCCAACGCTGTTAGAGAATGCCTTCACTCTCACCCTCTCTCCCTCTCTCTGTCTCCTCAAACCCACCGCAGAGTATCTTACCTGCAACCGCGGACCGCAGTGAGTCTCCCTGTGTCTTTTTGTTCTTCGTGAATTATTGCTGACGTATCTTGTCAAGCAGCACGAAAGCGAAACCTACGATATGATGGTTGCCCTGGCTGTGCGGGTACCACCAGCAGCACCATCAGTTTGTGCCCTGTTCTGCTTGCGCCAACGTATCTTCTCGCCAAGCAGCACGGAAGCGAGAGCTGCGACATGGTCGTTGCCACTGCTAGGTACTATCAGCGCCCGGTTTGTCTCCCTTGGTCTTGTTCTTTGTGTGAATTATTGCTAATATATCTTCTCGTTAAGCAGCACGAAATCTTGCGAGAGCTGCGACATGATCGTTGCTCCGGCTGTGCGGGTATGGCCAGTCTGAAGACAGAAAAGCAACTCGTATCATCAGCACTCCCGCAAACTGGTGGACGGTGGTGGAACCGTTGTCTGTCAGTGAATTTGGGTGACGGACCGGACTTTGCCGTGCTCCGGTGCATGGTCATTTTCATACCTTATCCTCAACCCAACTTCCATATCACCAGTGGAGGCCCTCATCGCAGCCATCTCCTACCGTCCAGCTCGATGAAAATGGCATGCCCATGCAGCCAGGGAGCCGGACTGCATAGACATACGTAACACAACACATAACACACAACACACACAATACGCTATATACACCCACTCTCACTCTCTCTCTCTCTGTCTCCTCCAACCCACCGCAGAGTATCTTACCTGCAACCCCCGTCGCAAAGCACCATGGCTTCTAACCGCGATGCAACCGCGGACCGCAGTGAGTCCCTCTTTCCCCCTCTCTCCCCTCTCCCTCGGCGGTACCTACAGGGCTAATGCTGCGCTGTAGCGAATGCGCCTCCACCCAGAAGCCGTCAAAGTCGGCCCTGCTGACGCCCGGTCCGTCTCCCTTTGTCTTCTTGTTCTTCGCGAATTATTGCTGACACATCTTTCTAGCCAAACCGATTCGCTCGGCATGCCGATGCACCGACCGGCCGACATGGCATGGATAGCCTGACCTACTTCCTCGTTAGAGAAGCAACCGTCTCTGGACGTGCTGGTCAGAGCAGCCGCGTCGGCGGTGGCTCTTCTCGTCAAGTGGAGCACCAGTTGCGCACCATCATCACCAAGCTAGGTACTATCAGCGCCCGGTTTGTCTTCCTTTGTCTTCTTGTCCTTCGTGAATTATTGCTGACGTATCTTCTAGCCAACCCGATTCACTCGATGGCACCCGGCCTGGCCTACCTACTCGTCAGAGAAGCAACCGTCTCTAGACGTGCTGGTCGGAGCAGCCGCGTCGGTGGTGGCTCTTCTCGTCCAAGCAACCCGAAATCCTGCGAGAGCTGCGACACGGCCGTTGCCCCTGCTGTGCGGGTACCAGCAGCAGCAGCTTGATCAGTCTGGGCCTTGTTCTGCTTGCACATAAAGCGGTGCCAAGCCGAGTCTGACTGCCAGCAGCTGTGGCTGCAATAACTTAAGTCGTATCTGGTGAGAGCTTCGATACGGCTTCAGTTATTGCAGCCACAACCGCTGGCGGTTAGACTCAGCTTGGCACCGTTTTATGTACAAGCAGGATAAGACTCAAACTAACCGAGCTACTGCTGGTGGTACCCATACAGCTGAGGTAATGAAGTTGTATCTGGACGCGTTAGTGAGAGCAGCACTACCTACCGTCAATACACCCGCTAGAACAGCAACGTCGTGTCCATGCCTGCTTGTGAGCTCCCTAATCGTCAAGGAGCAACGCCATCTCCATGCGTGCTGGCGGGAGCAGCCGTTACCGCTGACTTTACGGTTACGTTTCGCCTGGCTGTACGTATTGAATCCGCTGCTACCTCACCGGTAACTAACCTCTGGGTCATAGAACAAGGTCATCGCCGCCGCCCCGGCCATCAAGCTGGCCGAACGTGGGGACTTGTCCCGAGGAGGAGGATGAGGATGGGGTGAGTGGTGGCAGCGTGGAGGATGGGGGTTTCCCAGAAGCTGCAGGATTTCCCCTGCCGAAGGTACCTTACTTTTGGCGGCACGGTCTACTCGTCAGAGCAGCAACGCGTATCTGGACGCATTGGTGAGAGTAGCCGCATCAGTGGTAGCCTTCCTGTTCAAAACAGTAATAGCAACACTTGACCTTGTCTTGAGAGTAACCACATTGTCTACAATCTTTCTCCATGACCCCAGCCTCGCTCGAAGCGCCAGGCAATAGTGCAAGCCGCTATGGATGATCATTCCCCTGATTTGGGCTAGGCCAGGGTGATGCCTGCTTACCCTGTATGGATGTTGTGTTGGAGGATGGTTGGTCGTAAATCCTACGACAGTTGGTGGTGAACCTGGCATCTGCGTTGGCGGTGGCATTTCTCTTCAAAGCAACAACGTTAACACTCTCCCCCTCCATCGCCCAGCACTTCATAAAATCAGTGATTACCTTGACGTTTTGCCGCCGACGATGCACGACCCCCTCTCTCGCGACTAACTATGCTCGAGCGTGAGCTATAGTGAGGGGAGATGTTGATAGGCGACGGCCTGTTTCATTCAGGTGGAGACGTCTCCAACAACCGCAGCGACCGCCGGCTAGAGCAGACGATTGGTAAACAGGCCCCTGAAATCTAGTTTCTACTGTAGAGAAGGATCCCAAGCGGAGCACATGATTGGCACGGGAGCACTGCGGCTGCGATTCCATATTCTTGTATATTATGAGCGCCTAAGCTAGAGTTGACTTTTACTACTCTTGTGTTGTAACACACTGGGCCGCGCTAAGAAGGCAGCGCTAATAGGCAGCAGGCCTCCCTCCTCCTCAAGTCTAATCTCCAGGAGGGCGTAAGGGAATCAGTGAACCTCGTTCTGGTTTATATTCTTGAAGGAGTATAACATTTCGCTATCATTAATATCCGGGCGATACTACTCATTGCGGTCGCGGCACCCATGATCCTGGTCGAAGGATCCTCGCGGATGAAAGCGACGTTGGTATCGATGGAGATGGAAACACTTAACCTACTACCTCTTCCAGGCCTTTGCACTTAAGCCACGCCAGCACCAAGAGATCTACAACATGTGATGAATCCCATGAAATTGTATCGATAAACACCTCTCCTATAGAAGAGCGCCTTGAGGAACCGTCGAATGCAAATGGCTCCTATATCCCGCTTATCGCGGGCGAAGTCCTAAACGAGACTGTATACATGGCGAGCTTGGTAGAATAAAACCGTCCAGCCTCACACACAAGAGGCGAACACTAAGCCAATACCACTGCGGCTACTATATCTGAGGTATCCAATGTTGCGCAGGCCGCACTAGTTGCCCTCCATCAACCAGCCTCAACGCCAACCAACAGGTCGACCGTGTTAGTTAACAAGCGTCAAATACTTCCCGCTCATCACAGCCCACAGACAAGGCCGGATCGGCTGAACATTTCTGCTTGGCCAAGGCCTTTTCCAACCAATATCAGTTATATTTAACCACAGCCAACGGCTCTTAAGCCTTAGGGGTGCCGAACCCTCAGCACATCGTGCAGCGAGTGAGCAAACTCGGGATTCAACGCAGTCTCCGCCTACCACCAGGGACTCCGCAGACCCTCGCAAAGTAGCGCATCCGCCAGTGTAAGCTCTGGCCTGTTAAGAGACTCGATTATGAACAGTCCCCCTGGCTCATCCACATAATATCTTGCCTGCACTCAGACTCCCAAACCCTGGCTTTATCAGCGCTGGACCTACGGGGGGTCCCTAGTTCCTTAGGAGCATCACTAGCATCATATCATTTGCCGCCGATTGCTGCTTCACAGAGATCAGTCACAGTTCCTGAGACCATTCCTACCTTACAGTAGAGTAGTAGGGGCACTATATCACAGGTGGAGAACCCAGACGTACAGACCAGCTCATTTCCTGGCACTGTCTACTTTCAGGCTGCCCCTACTCCGCTGATGGACAGCCATGGTCAGGTCTCTATGAATACCAGTGTTCCAAATGAAACACCGGCTGTATCAACTGTGGCTATAGCGATGACCGCTCCCTTCTCATTCTCCATGCCAGAGTCAGCAGTGTATAATGGGCAGCCCAGCATGTCAGTAAGCTCAGTTACAAGGTCCTTCGTCGGACAGTAGAGAATGTATTATGCTCGATGAAAACCTCCTGGTAGATGGGTGGGAGTGTCACCGTCAGCCACACCGTCTGCGTCCGAACTCGCCGCACGTACCAGGCCAATTGCGACATAACATGCCCGATAGTCGCTCTCCGTGATCGTTAGATGGCACTCATCAACCACAATCCGATCTAGCCGCTATCGGTCTACCAGCCGGTTAGCACGCTTAAGGAACCCTTCCGTACAGGCTGCCTCAACAGAGACGATAACAAGCGGCGCCGATCTTGTCGAGCCTGGAGACCAGACATGGTGCTTCAGCTCAACCTAATCGAGGCGACCAAGCATGTTGCCGCGACCATCACTATCAGCGTCTTGCCCGATCCGGTGGCAAGGACGACAATGACCGGTTCGGCCCATGGTCACCAACATAGCATCTCTCTGACCGGAACGGCGTAGCTGCAATTACAGGTCATTGTGTAGCCTGCGAGCTACCGCGATAGGACTGTCCTCTTTCGCGGCTGGCCTTGTGCGAAACCGCGTCTCCAATACCGTCCGTGGCCGCTTACCCTGGAGGAGCTGGTCCACCTAGAATAGGGAGCGCCAGCAACTCTCCCGTAAAATCTTTTCCTTGGCACCCGCTGTTAGCATTTTGCTAGCGGAAGATTTTCTGCAGGCCAGAAATGGCTGCAAGCGCAACTGTGGCTCTAACGGAACTCTAACAGCTACCGAAAGAAAGGGATTCAGAGAGTTGACCTTTCTCTACGATGCTTGCTCCGACGACATTGATGAACTTCGCGAGCTCTTAACATCGCCTTTGGGCCCCTTTTCCATGTGGCACTTCTGGCTTCTTTAAGCCTTGACTTTCTGGCTTCGCGAGCTGACGACATTCTGGGCTCTGCACCCTCGACTTCCCGTCTGACCGACCTCTGCAGCTTTCGCTGCCCAGACGACACTAGCAGCACTATGCTGCTTGACACCCCGAGCTTTGTTGACCCTGACTTTTTTGGGCTATTACGCCTCGACGACATCCTTCTGCAGCCCTGGCTGCTCAACTTCCCGGACCGTTGCGTCCTCGTCCTTACCTGTAACTTTATGGTCGGCTAACTGGCTTTGAGGGGCCTTAACTTCTATAGCAATAAGATTTTAGAGCCCTGTTATTGAGAATTGCATCTTCTTATAGCTCAGAATTTCATTATCATCTGACTAAATAATATAACCAAGACTTATTATATTATCCTTAATAGCTTTGCTATAATTAAGCGCGAAGCTTTAATAACTAGCTAATTAGGGACCTTAAGTCCTTTGTTATAATAGTATAAATAAGACCCTATCTATGTATTCTTTTCTACGCATAGGCTATACCTTACTATACCTTAGGCGTAAGACTATGAAGAAATGCCTTAAACACTGGATTGCTTTATAGTATAATAGTTAAAATGAATGTAATAAATATAACTATATTCATTATATTTAGCTCTATCGATTAGTATATATATTGCTATATAAATCGGTATAGTTATACTACTATACATTTTAATGTATGAAAGTTAAATGCAAAACTTTCTTACTAAGTCTTATATATATACTATGTAAAGTGTTAGTTATGGCCTTATAAGCGCTTACTATTATTTCTCCTTATTCCTAGTCCTAGGGAGGTAATTATAGCTAGTAGACATTATTTCCTATATCGCCTATCCAGCTAGATTATATTAGCCTTATAAAATTTCCAGCATTACTAGAAGTCTAATAGAGTCTAATAGTATCGCGCTATAAATATATTAAAGTAGCCTTTTTAGATAAGCATTACTATGCTTATTAGCTATATGTAAAGATATAGTTAATTTAGTCCTTTAATAGAATAATATTATTATCTTATTATCTATAGGACTTAGAGCTTAGGTTTATAGAGATAGTTATACTTAATAATATCTTAAGACTAAGATATAAGCTAGCTATATTACGTTAACTATTTAGCCTAACGCCCTAATAGGGTAAAAAAAGAAAGGCAATAAGTTATCGGGCTAGGTAAGGGCAGGTTTTAATAGCTAACTTATTAGTGTAGATAGCATGCATATTAGCGTGACTAAACTAGTAACTAAGTCTTATAATTACCTATAAAAACCAGCCTATAGTCACGCTCCCCTACTCTTTATCTTTATTTCTTAGAAAACTCATAATACTATAGCTTAATAGTTCTATAATAAAGGTATTAGTAAATGTTTAAGTATGCTTTACTCTTAGCTAATTATTTAGATATTAAATAGAATTATAAATAAGATACTTTAGGACTTCTAAATCCTAGAGAAGATAAGGAATATATTAGTTAGAAAGATTAAAAAGGAAAAGCATAATTTATAAGAGATTCTAGAGAAAATCCCCCTAAAATCCTTAAAGGGAATAAGAGACTATTAAGGTAAGCTATTATTCTTTATATATAATAATATAATTAAGACCTACTAATAGAATATTTAATACTTAAAAAGAGAGTTTAAGGAAAAGAATAAAGAAGTCTTAAAGCTTAGGTATAATAGTTAGGTCTATCCTAAGGGTATAGGGTAAGTCTAAGCATAAGGTATATAATTAAGTAGATTAGGATATTAAGGTAAGTAATATAGGTTATAGTTTAGTAATAGTAGAATAGTAAATTTAATATAACTAAGTATATTAATAACTAAAGAGTATAAGGTTCTTATCTAATATACTAAATAAATATATATATATACTTTAGTATTTATATATAATTAGGAGGTATATAAGATTATAATAATCTAGGATTATAAGTATAATTTATAATAGTATACTCCTTATATAATAGGAAGGAAAAAAGTAAGTATATTATAGTTCTACTAGTTATAACTACCTAGTCCTAACCTAGGCTATAATATAATATCTCCCCTCTATTAGTTCTTATCCCTAAGACTATATAAATAGGCTAAGCCTAAAAACTCTATTAGTAAGTATTATCCTTCCTTACTTCTCTACTTATAATACTAATAAAATATTAAGTTATATAGAAAAATAGTACTTTTATAAAACTATTAAAAAGCTATCTCTTATAGTAAATATTAAGTTTAATAGATCCTTTATTAATATACTATATATATATTATTTTTATAATAAGAAACTATATATAATATTTAATAAGTTTACTTATTATAATAAATATATTTATTAAGGATAAAGTTATAATAGAATATATATAGCTTTCTTTTATAAGGTTCCTTTATTTATTTCTTCCTTAGCTTATATACTAATACTTTTATAGTAAATTAGCTACTTTCTTAAGAAAAAAAGCTTAAGAATAATAAGGAAAATACTAATAATATTCTTTTAAAGATTTATATTTAAATAGTAAAGTTATAAGCTAAAATAGCTAAGGCTATAAAGAGGTTATTATAAATTTATAAAATTTAAGTAAAGATATTTACTAAGTATAATAAGGCTATATATTATAGTTTATAAAAGCTTAAAGAGAAGAATAATTTATTAAAAAGACTTAATATATATAAGGAATAAGTAATCTATAATATTTAGTTTATAAGTATTCTTAATAAGATTGATTAATTTACTTTAGGTTTAAGTAATAACTTAATTAATATAAGTCTTTTAATTAATCCCTTAATTCTTACTTTTAGTATTAGTAAAAGTTCTTTAAGAAGTATTATATATAAGTAATATTTTTAGCTAGTTCTTATTAATTATTACTCTTAGGATAATCTTTTTATTTAATAAGATATTTAGTTTAATTATTTATTTTTTATATATTTAAGATTACTTTTATTATATACTCTTTTAGTCTTTTAACCTTAGTTTTATATTTATTATTAAACTTAGTATAAATTATATCTTTTACTATTTTAAGGAGTAAAATATAGAAAACTAAGTAAAGTCTAACTTTTAATAGTAAATCTAATTAATAGTTATTTTCTAAGATTTTCTTAATAATTTTATAAAATCTAATAAATTTATAGTTTAGTTTTTTATTTTATTACTTTATTTTAATATTTTTTATTATAAAATAGATTATATTTCTCTTTTAGAAAAATAATCTTTTTATCTATTTTAGGTTATAGTATTTTTTTATTTAGTTTTATATAAATTTAAGTTTAGTTTTTATTTCTTTATATAGATTTTTTAATTTTTTTAATATAAGAATAGCTTTAGGAATAATTAATCTATCCTAGCTTATTTTATAAGTATTAAGAGTAAATCTAAAGTTTATATAGAATAATATAATCTTTATACTTTTATAAATAATAGTATTATAGCTAAACTATATAATTATTAGCTTCTTAATCTAATTATTTTATTTATAATTAATATAATATTAAAAGTATTATTTTAATACTTAGTTTATTTATTCTATCTATTTATTAATTTAGAGTTAAAAAGCTATTATAAGTTAGAAGTTTAGTCTTAAGTAATTTATAAATAATTATTAAAACTTAAAAGTAAATAGTAATTCTCTATTAAAGAGAATCTTTATTAAGAGTTTATAAATACTAATAATATTTTATAAGAAGATATAGGTAAATTACTTTATATTTATTAATTCTTAATATAGTATAAAATAAGAAAGTTTTATAAGTTTATTTATAATAATAAGAATACTATTATAAAGAGTTCTAATTATAAGGTTTTCTAATAAGGGTAATTTTATAATAAGGTTTATAATAATAAAGTCTTATAATTACTTAGTAATTAATAAGGGCTATAGTTCTTTATATAGTTTATAATATTAAGCCTTAGTTTTTATATAAAGATTATATTAAGTTATAATATCTTTAATAATCTATTTTATCTTAAGAAATTAGTATATTATTCTAACTTTATTAAGGGTTTTATTAATTCCTTAATATCTATATAAAGGATATTTATATATTTTTTATATAAGTTAGTATTATAGCTTAATTAGAATTTATAGCTTATCTTATAATTTTTCTTTTAAAGGTAAGTTATTATTAAATTATTATATTTAATTATAAAGATTATTATAATTTATAATAATATATATATATTCTAAGGTTTTTTATTTA
>JAZAVJ010000394.1:0-30085 GCA_037954315.1 Neonectria punicea | reverse complement strand
TCAGCGCAGACGGCTTCCAATGGTCCCTCTTTACGGCGATCCAGAAGCTCCCCGTGGCGGCGTCTCAGCGCAAGTTCTACTTGCATGCTTGCAGCAATACCTTCCTCGAATTGTGACTAGGAACAGCCGCTTCCAGCACGATAATTCAAGCCTCTTTTGCTCGCACCTCGTCACAGACTGGATCATAGAATGGTGTGAGAACCGGAGGGCAGAGATTATAGATTGGCCTCCCTACAGCCCTGATCTCAACCCCATAGAAAACCTATGGGCAATCCTAAAAGCTAGGATCTGTGAGCGTTATCCTGACCTTGCTTATATGCCTAAGAATCAGGCCGCAAAAGACCGGCTGATTGAAGCTGCAATTGAGCTCTGGGATGAGATTGAGCTAGAGATAGTATATAATCTAGTCCATTTGATGAAGAGAAGGATGAAGGCGGTTGTGGACGCACATGGCTGGTATACAAAGTATTGAAGATTACTATTAGAAGCATTAGTTAATAGGCTATAGATTGATATATATTATTATTTAATTGAAATTTATTTAGTTATTTAATAGCAGTTTGAAAATGAAGTCTTCATATAGTGCGGGTAGTGTTACATCGGGTTGACTCGGGATGTGTCGTTTCTTTTTCAGCCCCACTGTAACTAGGTAGCCAAGACGGTAGACCAATTGCACAGAGGCTGTCGCCATGAAGAGTGCGTCACCACTAGCCGGACCGAGGGCCCTGCCAAACTACAAGTCTGCTGCGTAATCAACCGCACCCGCATCGATGGCACCTCGTCTAGGCTATCTGGGTCCCAGAAGTCTGGAGACATGTGGATGAAACGTGGAAGAGTTGGGATTGTTGACAGTTCTAGAAGTTACCCCACTATACCATGTTCATGCTTCGTACCTTGGCTCTGCGTTAATTACCCCACATTCTCAAGAACCTGGAAAAGGGAAACCGACACCACTTGCGAACCAGGAGTCCATTGCCCGCACCACAAACCCAGGTGCCATGTGAACAATTCGCACCTTTTGTGTCTAAGAGCCTCGCTGAATCATCGCAGGTCACATACAATGTCATTATCAAGTGCCAGCTCCTATTTTTGGCATACCTAATCTCCAGCTCGCATCTTGTTTGTTGTTAACCTGTCTCCCTATTGTCAGTTTCCACCACACCTATGATACTCATCAGAGGAAAGGCCATCACAAGTGGAACTCCTCGGATATCATATCAATCTATATTAGAATGTTTGTTGTGTCCTACCCTATACCATTGACCAAATTTCAATCCCGACCCGTAGAAATGATTGTTCCACCTTGCCACGATCTACCTTCATAGATTGCACTAAACAGATCTTGAACAGGCAGTAACCGCAGACAGTGATAGAGAAATTGGATTCATGTTTGTCCTATTTATATAGCAGACAGAATTGCTAGAACTGTAGTGCTGTTATAAAGGTGTGATGGAGATGCAGATTTACCAAGCTACCACCAACGCCTCCTGTCCAATGTCAGTCTTAATATCAGGTATCAAGAGGAACTCCAGCGCACATTGAGTTAGCAAATAATGATAACAGCCTTTTAGAACCGGCTGTGGGAGTGTCTAAGACGAACCGGCCAAGACGGGGAGGGCTGCTAAGCTCGCCCAAGATCTACACTTATTAGACTGACGGTTAAACTTATCCAGGCCGTCCTCACCTGAAGACTGAGGTCACACCTAGAGCCACATCTATTCATAAGGCCACGCCTACAGCCATTCGTTCTTATGTGATCCCCCACATCGTGCTGTATAGGCCCCGTGGCGCCCCCGCGGCCCCGAAACGGGAAGGGCAGGAAATATGTATCCATTACCTTCAAACCTGGCGCGGCCCTCTCCAAGGATCGCCAGAATGAACACGACCCGAGCCTCTTGTATGCAGACTTCTCGGGTACCAACATGCTCTCTTGGTCCAGGACAACTCACCAACTAGCTTAGCTATCCAGTTCATCAGAGACAGGCCATTGATCATGTCATCCCAGAACCGTCCCTCTCCGGCCCCACTTTAACTCTGTTGAGCCTAGCAAGTTGGTGTCTCTGCGACTGCTATATCTACTAAGGCAGTCCTGCTGTTCCGAGAAAGACCTGCTCAACCTCGTCTAATATTGTGATTTCCTCCTCATCTGTATCGAAGTACAGCCCACAGCACTCAGTGTATCACAATGGCACCGCATGCAGCTGAGGATGTCTCCCTTGGTGCCACTACCACCAAGGTCGTGACCAACGGCCATACCGTACCGAAGAGTGTCAGAACCCGCGTTCCCGATTTCCACTATCCTCCGTCCGTCTCCAGCAAGACGTCATACCGAGTCCTCGATCAATACCACTCCAAGCCAACCAAGCTACGAGTTGCATGCATTGGCGCTGGGGCCTCGGGCCTCTGCTTAGGGTACAAGATGGGAAAACAGATGGTGCCGGACAGCTGGGAGCTGACCCTTTTTGAAAAGAACCACCACTTTGGGGGTACGTGGCTGGAAAACACTTACCCGGGTGTGGCTTGCGATGTATGTCTCCAAAGCATGTTGTTCATGTCCATGATCTAATTCCGTAATCCTAGATTCCATCACACCTCTATACCTACAGTTGGGACCCCAAGCCGGACTGGGCCAACTACTTTGCCTACGGTGATGAGATCCAACGATACTTCGAAGAGTTTGCCGAGAAGAATGATCTGAAGAAGTATATGAAACTCGACACCAAGGTCGTTGAAGGACGATGGGACGAGGAGAAGGGACTTTGGAGCCTTACCCTAGAGGATCAAGTAACCAAGGGAACATGGCAAGATTGGTGCCACGTACTCGTGAATGGCACTGGAATTCTCAACAACTGGGTTTGGCCCGATATTGACGGCCTACACGAGTTCGCCGGCCCAAAGATGCATTCAGCGTCCTGGGATCACTCAGTCGGCTTTGAGGGCAAATCCATTGGTGTCATCGGCACCGGATCAACTAGTGTGCAGATTGTCCCAGCCCTTCAAAAAGTCGTTAAAGATATGAAGGTGTTCATGCGATCTCCCACTTGGATCTCACCCCCCTTTGGAAATTCAACACTGGAGTCTCTGAAAGAAGAGCCTGGCGAGCAACCTGGGAAGCGCCAGTATACCTTTACTGAAGAGGAAAAGCAAAGATTCCGGGATGACCCCGAGTATCATCTCAGGTTTCGAAAGGGAATTGAAGCGGAAATCAACTCTCTTTTTGCCATGTTCTTTCAGGGCTCAGATACGTCCAATATGTTCCGAAAGTCGATTACTGAAGAGATGGAGCGCCGAATCGGCCCTGGGAACGAAAAGCTCAAGGAGTTCATCATTCCTAAATGGTCGCCTGGTTGTCGACGTATCTCGCCTGGCGATGGCTACTTGGAGGCTCTCGCGTCGCCCAATGTTGAACCCGTCTTTGGTGGAATCAAGAAGATTGTGCCGGACGGCATAGTTACCGAAGACGGAGAGACACACAAAATTGACATTCTCGTGTGCGCGACAGGGTTCAAGGTGGCCTTCCGACCAGCATTCAAGCTCATCAACGGTAGCGGAAAGTCGCTGGACGAGGATTGGGGCGATTCTGTCAACCTCTATCTCGGTGTGTCTGCACCAAGATTTCCCAACTACTTTACCATTGTCGTAAGTCTCCCTTTCTCCAACTACCTATTTTGCAATGGTCTTGTGTCCGGATCATTGACAATGGACAACAGGGCCCTGGGGCAACTTGGTCATCGGGAACACTCCTGCCGTCGATCGAGACGACGATTGAGTATTCCATCAAGATGATGAAGAAGGTTCAGCATGAAAACATCCGCTCAATCAGCGTCAAGCAGGATGCTATAAACGACATTTACGCCCACTTCGACGAGTTTCATAAGAAGACGGTGTTCCAGGAGGAATGCCGCAGTTGGTTCAAGGACGGGAAGCAGAAGAACCGAATCTATTTATGGCCAGGCTGCGTGAGTATCCGCTCTCCCCGTGCAGCTTCGTCGCGGCATATGCTCACACATTCTACAGACGATCCATTTCCTCAAGTCAATCAAGGAACCCCGGTACGAGGACTACGACATTAGATACCGTTTCAACAACCGATTTGCGTTCCTCGGCAACGGCCAGGTCAAGGCCAACACGACACAGTCCGTTGAGGGGCTGAGTACGTACGTCCGAAACGGGGACCACGACTGGAACGTCGATTAGCTTGAAAGGCTTGTGGCCTGGGGGAACGGCGAGGTGTAGAGGAGTGACGACATCTCTCTGTGGCGGGCGGAGTAGGCAGTTGACGGTGCCGACGTGCCGGGGAATGTTTGCGTGCCAAGTTGTATGCCATTGTTAGTGTGCAGCCAAGTCTTTGCCCATGACTCCATAGTTCTCTCTGCTTTGGACATGCAGACGGCGGCGGGCTTTCCTTGTTTGGGACGGATTCTGTCCATGCAAATAAGAGTTTTCTTTTGGGGGGTTTTTTTTTGGACCTGCAAGCCTTCACGCCAGTGACCCTCTTGAGCTAGTGACCCTGGCTGTCGACATGCGCCTCCCTGGCCTGTTGGACATTGCAAACCAATGAAGCACGACGACGCGTTAGGCGAAGGTGATAGTGTATTTGTTAGCTCGGAGGCAGGGAATGTCCTTGTCGCGCGGAACACACCCAGGCACACGGGGCGAATTCCTAGCCTACATCATGAGTCAGTTAGCCGGGGAAGCCTGATTCAGTTGGGATGCAAGGTTGCGATGCGGGGTAAACAGGCACGGCTCCAATTGGTGAGACCCTTACCATAGTTTGCTTGACCCCTTTGGAGGTTGCCAAGTTGCGCCCGGTGGCGCACTTTCGGGTTTCGGGCAATCTTTGGCCAGATGACCAGCCACTTTACGGCGAGTGTTGAAAAAAGACGGGCAAAGTGGCAGCCGAATGCGCCCAGAAGTTAGTTATCCAAGTTTTAAGGTGATGATGCGAAGTAGTCCTACCGCACCTCTTCCGTCAACTAACAACCTTCCATGTCGAGAGCGAGCTCAGCGAAACCGTTGGGAACTACCGAGATGCATGACACCAACGCCAAATTACATGATTCTCGTTGGTCCCCCAATCAGAAAGAAAGGGTCGAAATGACTATCTTAGATACGTCAATACCGGGGCCCGCCAGTGTGGACAGGCGGCGTGGTGGTTAAGTCTATCGCCAGCATCCGGACGGGGCCACTTGCATGGGTGGGGCTCTCCGACAATGGAGGGCTGTGGTGGAGCACTCTAGTGAGTCCGGGCTCCGGAGTAGAATCGGGTTTAACCATCTCAACAACTTATCACCGCTCGATGACAGGCCGACTCTCCACGGACTGACTACGCTCAGCGACGGGTACTCTCAATGTACTGTGAGATTTTGTGCGCGTCTTGGGAGATGGGCCCCGGGGTTGTGAGGGACCTTGGGATGGCTCTACGCCAACCCCAAATCCTCAACCTCAACCCCAACCCAACTCCTACGATGGCCAGCAGCTATAGCGGGCTTTTGTTAGCCCCGGATTGATGGCAACAACTGTGAGTCAAGCAATGTTCCTGCGGCCAATCTAGAGACGCGGTTTCTATGAACCAACTTGCTCAGAACTGTCAGTGAAACGGTCAAGTGACAGGTTCGGTACAGATGCATTCCAGTTACCTGCGTAGTCGTCCCCGGGCCCCCCTGTGCGGGGCTGGCAAACCCCGCATCTTGGGATCTGAAATTGCCGGGGCAATGCTCGGATAGAGGAACTAGCCAGTACTATGTACTGCAGATTAGACTAGGTAGGCAAAGTAGGTAGGGGAGGACGACGACGAGTCTTTGGCCGGCTCCAGTGGACAATGCCCCGCTAGCTAAACACGGCAATGGAGGGAGCACACGGACCCAGTTTGATGGCCACCCACTTACTCGTCCCCCAAACGCCACGGGCTCACGCTTGCGACGACGAGGCACGGCACAACCCCGTAAGTCTCCTAAGGTTATCGTCGAGGCTAACGAAATGGGCGCTCGCGTTCGCCTCACAGGGATCCTGGTCTGGCGCCCTGTAGTGTAGCTTCGGTGTCCCGGAGTGGAGTCAATCTAGTCGCGCGCGCATTGCATTGGAAGCGTCTCCATAGTCCCCAGAGGCCCAGGGCCAGCTCCTGCCGACTGACGTTTCCCCGGACAGTCCGCAGCCCGCAACCCGCACCCCGTGGGGAAGGAACTTGGCCCCAGCTTTGCTTCTCCGCTCGCGGCTCGACCCTCTCGATTCTAATTCTGTCTCCATCAACTCAAAACTGTGTTGTCCAGTTGTGACCTGTGATGCTTCTAGTCTTTGAAGAGCGCGTGAACCTACCGATAACCTTGATTCCTCAGTGAGCTCAGCTTTCTACTTGTGGAATCCTAGCTCCAAGCACCAAGCTCCAAGCCCCAAGTCTCAAGCTTCATCCGTTATGGGCTCGTCCGTCGACTCCAAAGACGTCCCGCCTTCGGGCTCCGGCGACATCATCACCCAGGAGAATGTCTCTCCGAAGGGTCAGAATGGTCGTCCGCCCACAAAGCAACAAGTTCGCCATCGAGCTTCCGTCGCTTGCGCTTCATGCCGTGACCGAAGAATTAGATGTGTCGTACCCAAGAACCACACTTCTTGCACAGCCTGTCAACGGACTGGGGCAGATTGCATCATAAAAAACGACGATGAGCGGAGACGGTACGAGCCTTGGATAAATCTCGTTCGCAAATCCAGAGTCCAGTCCACTAACGTCCATCTCGCAGACCCATATCCAAGGCATACATGTCCTCCCTCTCAGATCGAATCTCAATGCTCGAAGGTATGCTCCTAGACACCGGAGTTGTACCGCCCCCTGCCGCCCATCCGCCCAAGACAAGGCATGAGAATCAGTCCAAGCAGGACGACGGAGAATCAGTTTCGAGTCATCTCAAACGGCAGAAGAACTCCGAGGGCATTTCTCCCACTTGCGATGTTCCCTCTCCCCCAGACTCGCGCAATGACGACTTTGCTATCCCAGATAGTAATCATGGAGACCCAGACATGTCCAGCAGCCAAGTGCTTCAGCCGTTGGCTAAAGAAGACTCTCCATTCCGCATGCTTGATCCCAAACAAGAAGACATCATCCACCGTCTGCTCTCCACCAAGGGTAATCTCTCCTTCGACCAGCTCTCTGGAAGGCTCAGGTTCTTTGGTCCCACGGCAAACAGCCATGTCTACGCAGAGTCCAGAGACCAATTCGACTCCCGGGAGCCACCCGAGCAAGTCCGTCGTGCCGAGAGAACAATTCGTTCTTTAAGTATCGAAACCCACGACTACCTCGTCAACCAGTTCTTTGCCTTCTACAACTCCATCTTACAGGTGATTGACCGCAGCGCCTTTGAAGCCGATCGCGAATCACAAGACAGCTCTCCCAAGTTCTACTCGTCCTTCCTCCACATTACTATCCTCGCCATGGGTTACCGTGTGGCCGACATGGACCGGGATGACATGCGTAAGATAACCCTCGCTCCCAGAGAGAGCACTCTACACCGAGAAGCCAAGTACATGCTAGACATTGAACTTGAACGGCCAGGTGGGATACCAAGTGTTCAAGCGCTTCTGCTTCTTGGAGATCTCGAGTGTGGAGTTGGGAGAGACAATACGGGCTGGATGTACTCTGGCATGGCAAACCGCCTTGCATTCGACATCGGCCTTCACTTGGACTGCAGAAGCAACGACATGCCAGAGCAGGAGAGCCGCATACGAAATATGGCTATGCGGGCCTGCATCATCTACGACAAATACTGGGGTCTCTTCCTCGGGCGACCCTTGGCAATCAAGAGCCAAGACGTCGACCTTTTATCAAACCGGCTTTCAAATCTCACGTGGGGTGGGATTGAACCCCCGAAGCGTGACTTGATAACCGAGATTTACGAGCAGCTCATCGAACTGATGGAGTTGGCGGGCCGAATCGTGGAAACTCGGGACAACACTGTTTCTAATAACGCGTCCGAGCAGTACAACCTCTTCGCCAATGGAGAAGCAGAAGACAACGCGTACTTGCATGTCATCAACCTGGATAGACAACTCCAGAACTGGTATCGGCGGCTCCCAGACCACCTCGCATGGAAGCCAAGCAATATCAAGATGGCCCCTTACAGCTTCTTCCTTCTGCACCAGCAGTACCACGTAACGATGATACTTCTGCACAGGCCATGGGCCAAGTATGGTTCCATCACGGGAGATGGTGCCAGCACAGGATCGCACCCAAGCCCGGATGGCAATCACATGTCTCTTGCGCCTGAGACGACGTCACAGCAATCAGGCCTGGCTACCGAAAACCACTCACTGGGGATGGGTGATCCACACATCATTGTCCATGATAGCCGGACTTCTCTCTCCCGCAGCATTTGCACGCAACAGGCAATTCGGGTCGCACGCATATTTTGGCAGCATCGACAGAAATATGATGGGCGCAAGATATTTGTTACTGGCATTCAACATGCTGGTACGGCTGCTATTGCCTTGATTGCAGCTCTTGCATATCAGCGTAATGAGGCAGATCGACGAACCTATGTTGGCTACCTGGAGATCCTGTCCGATGCCGTCGGCGATATGAGCCATACCTATCATCCAGCAAGCAGAATGGATGACTTGCTTAAGGCTGTTCTAGAGCAGATCCGCAACGGGATGGGAGATCCTCCTCGGCCTCGCAGTGGAAGTACCAGCTACCATGAAGTTCCATTCAGTGGTATTCATGGCAGTGGGATGAGTGGAGTTTCTCTCAACAGCGACACATCCTCTTCCGTGATCCCGATGAGACGTGAAGCCGCCGATCCCGAATTTGCACTGCCCTTCAAAAAGAGGCGACCAACAACAAGTCGAAGGGCATCCGATTTAACTCGCCCGAGGCCGCCGTTCTTTGGTGTCAGAACACAGCTTACACCACCTAGCTCGTACAAGAGCCAAACCCAGCTCGGGAGGAGTCTAAACCCGCAAAATCAATCTCCTCTCGATTCGTTTCTATTCTCGATGGGAGTCGGTGATACTTCCGGGGATCTAAGCATGAATTTCATGAGCAGCACTGCCGTTGACATGGAACAGTCCGAGGACGCTCGTGACGGTGTGCTGAGGATGGACGGCATGGATCTGGTCATCCCTTCATCCGAAACGTGGGGTCGGGACACTATGCACGATCCTAACATCCATGGTTCGGGGTCTTTTGACCCCCCTGCAGGTCTCAGTGCAAGCTCAGTACTAGGCCAGAGCGCCGCGATTTCCTCTGGGATTATGTCGGGAGCGCCCAACTTTGGTGTAGTCAAGAATATCAATAACCTTGAGGGAAAAGGTACTCGTAACACCGGGAACAACATGGAAAGGAAACTCTCATCAAATCATACAAACATGGGCCAAAATGGATTAGACTGGATTGAAGATGACAACAGCATTGTGGCTATCAGTCCTGCAAGTCTGAGTGGTCTAGTGGAAAACAGAGAAAAGGTGTCAAATGGTGAGGATGGATCCACTGGAACACCAAGAAACCACGCTCTTGATTTCTTCAGCTTTTCTTAAGGTACTGAAGACGGTTCAGTTCGTATCGTTCGTTCGCAATGTGTGGAGTCAAGGTCGGAAAGATATCTGTTTAGTTTGGATAAGCGTGCAACACCAGTCTTCCGCCCAGTATCTTATTCTGCTCCTGATTCAAATGACTTGGACCCGTTTGATTATAGATGACTCGGTAACAGGAACACTCACTTCAATTACAATATACAAGTGAAGATTGATCTTAGGACTACTGTAGGTTTGTTCTAATTGCAAGAGTACCATGGTGAGCGACTGGGTCTACGAATACTAGACTGGTTCTCGATCTCCCTTCCAGTGTGGAGTTGAAAGCTATCGATGCCTCTATCCCCAATGGGAAAACAGGAATGACTTAGGACCGCCTGTCACTGAACTCCAACCAGTGCTGTCATCCCAAAGTCGGTTCTCGACACATCCGCGACTACAGGGCCCGAGTGAATTCTAGTTTGTGGTAAATCCTCCGTCGACAATCATGCTGGCACCTTGCATGTAACTACTCATGGGAGAAGCCATGAGAACAATACTGTCGGCGATCTCCTCCAATTCGGCCAACCGACTGAATGGCGTACGAGAAACATCTGCCGCAAGGGCGGAATCGGGGTCCGTAGCCATATTCTTCAAGAGAAAGGGGGTGCCCACGTATCCCGGACAGATGGCGTTAATACGAATGCCTACGCTTCCATAGGAGTTCGCATCAGCCTTGGTCAGCCCTATCACCCCTATTACAGACAATTAGCCTCTGATGTGATTGGCCTCGTTGGTGGACGTCCTACCATGCTTCGAGGTCGCGTAGGCCGTGTGATGAAGGCGGTTGCAGGGCGCGACAATGCCGTACATGCTTGCCACGTTGATGATGCGCCCGCGACCTTCTCTAGTACCAAGATCACTGTTCAAGTGTCAGCGCAAGACCATTTCCATGACGATAATCATGACCGTACTCCTGTTTAACCATGAAGCTAAGCTCCTCCTTCTGGCATCGGTACACACCCTTGAGGTTCACGTCGACGATCCTGAGCCACTCCTCATCTTCGATCTCATGGGTTTGCCGGCCACTGCCCCCGACGCCGGCGTTGTTGACGGCGATATCGAGGCGACCAAACTCAGCGGCGGCCTTGGCAATGCCCTCTTTTACCTGAGCGGCATCGCGAACGTCCATGTGCAGGGACAGAATATGGACGTCGGGGAAGCGCTTCTTCAGGGCAGCGTTTGCTTCCTCGAGAGCCTTGAGGTTGACATCGGCCAGGGCCAGCTTCGTGATTCCATGCTTTGCAAAGGCGACGGCCGTGTACTGTCCGATGCCTGAGTGCGGGGAGGATCAGCGCCTTAATTAGCTACTAGCACGTGGGAAGGAAGCTGGCGGGGTAATGTAATGGCGCGCTCGGGGGTTCGGAACGCGGGACCCGAGTCGCGCGGGGTAGACTAAACCGGCGGACTTACCAGAGGCGGCGCCAGTGATGAAGGCTGATCCTCGGAGGAGATTGGTCATCTTGCAACGAGTCAGAACGGGCGAGGCGATGAGGTTGAGGCGAAGACGCAAGCGCGGCGATGTGGCTTGGTCTTAAACCAAAACAACGCGGAAATTGATCGGCCCATCAGGATAACGTTAGGAGCAGCCAAGGCCACTTGTTGGCTGTTGGTGGCTCCACTGAGGGCCAGGGCACGTATCTCTTCTAACCGACTTGCCCAGGATCATGCTTGAGGGTCCACTCGGCACCTCGAGCTCTGAGCCTCAGGGTCTTTGTCTGTCTCCTTATCTTTGGCGTTGAGTTAGGACCATGATCCAAGGAAACGAGGGTGTTGTCAACTTTGAGACTTCGCAACCATCAACTCTGACTACGCACGACGAAGAGGCCTGTGGTCCTAGCTTTGGCCTTTGAAATTCTAGCCTGAGCTGAACAGTGAAATGAGCCACTCGGACCCTCAGAGGTTAAGCGCAAATAGAGATCAGGCCAGAGTAAGGGTTACACGAGGAAGAAGCATGGGCCCAGTGGTTGCTGATGAGTTGGGTAGTGGCGTATAACACTACCAGCGTGTTTGCAAGCATATCTTGTCAGCTATGGGAAGGGAGTTCGACAGCCAATGAAAGCTCGGTGGTATCACTTGACGCACTCAGAGGCCCCGAGCTAACTGGGAGAAGAAGAAGACCCGGTGTGGAAAATATTCCGAGACGCATCCTGTAGCTTGAGGTATGTTGTCGATGGCTGTTGTTTAGTGCCTGAATGAAAACGGTCAATCATGGACCGACATAGGGTAGGATATTTCCCAACCTGTGGCCAGGCGAAGTAGGTAAATTGCGCAGGGTAACCCCGATGGACCCGTTGCAGGTTGGCACTATATCGTTCCGTCTGCTCTGGAGTCTGAGAATAATTATGTGAACCATTAGGGCAGCCATCGGAGATAATGCAAATAATTTTCAGTCACACTGCATTATTGAACGCGCTTGTTGATGGAGAAATATGTAGGTGGCAAAAGAAGAGTCTTCTCCAGTCCTGCAACCAGATAGCGGCGAGAAATGAGAAGCTAGAGAGGGTAGAGGTCACGACCTTAATGATTTTAACCCCAATTAATGTCATAGGCCAGAATGAGTAGAAATGTATGAGTACCAGCGACTCCGACACATGTGATGAGTAGGCGCGAAAGGTTGACAGGCAAACGTCGAGCTTCACGGAGGTATCTACATATGAGAGTGGCGGTGTGTCATGTCTCATTAGGACCGCCTTAAGTGTGGTGGCGTAGAGCGATCGTGGCAGGGACTAAGAGACGCTGTTCGCAGGACGCTGATTGAGAATCAAGGATTAGGCGTGGAAAGGGCGATACGGATAGGTGAGGAAGGAGATTAATCATGGAACGTGGTCAATACATGTGGTCAGCATGATAATGTATTTAATTATGTGGGAGCAAAATTCGACATGTTCAACATCACCCTGTCGGCTCTGCCGTGATGTATACGAAAACGGCGGATCAATTGCTTCAGCAGTAATAATCAACAAAGACTTAATTAGGCTGGACCACTAGATGGGCCAGACTTGGATTCCGGGCCGAACTTGGCGATGCCGTTCCGGATTCCCGTGCTCACTGACACGGCCATCTTCTCAAGGGGCAGGCGGTCCTCGACGCGCTGAACAATCCTAGCGACGGGAGGCTCTATACGTTGAACACCACGTTCAACGGGAGAGGCAAAGTAGTTGATGTTGCGTTCCCATCGAGGCGCCCACTTGTTGGTCTGGTTGGCAAGGCGCTCCTCAGCGCCGGGCATGACAAGGTATAGGGGGGCCAGGACACCAACGCCAGCAGCGCCAAAGATGACGATCTCTGAGCGCTTGGCCTGAGGAAGACGTGGGATGCGGACAGGCATGATGTGTGTTGTATGTATCGGAGGGATGTGGTTGACGGTGTGTTTCTGCAGATTCTGTCAGCGATCGACTTGTAATAATCTTGATTCCTTGGAGGGATTCGAGGAGATGACGGCAAAAGGATACACGACAGGGAGGAAGAGGGTGGCAAGAGGGGAGAGAACGAGACTCGAGGGCGACTGACTGTTTTTTCCTGGCGAAAACCGCAACAGAATGGATGGCCAGGTAGGGTTGATGAAGAAAGTGAGGTTGAAAGGTGGAAGGTGGAAGATGGTCAATGGTTGATGGTTGATGGATGATGGATGACGGCTGAAGATGAAGAAGGGTGTGATCAAGAGATGGAAAGGGAAGGCGGGTGGCTGTTTGATGACGGAAGGAGGGATACACAAAAGGATCCTGAAGCCAAACGGGAACGCGGGCAATCGCTTATATACCTTCTACGTACCTACGCGTGAGCCAACCTCTCATGCCTCTGGCAGCGAGCGGGGTAATAAGTGCGCGTGAGCAGCTGGTTGCGTCCGGTTATATTGCGTGGGAGTGAGTGAGAAAAGAAGGGGTAACTGTGACTCTGGCGTTTGGGCCGTCCGAGACACACTGTGGGAAGTACCAGGGGCGGGTGAGGTGTGACACGGCTTGGAATGGCTTCGAATTCTATCCAATCTCGACGTCTGGCGCACCGCCACCAGGACAATGATTCGCCGTACTGTGCCCCTCTGATTGGATATTCATTGGGTCATGACGCTCCGTGGCTGTCGCCTCCCACGGACACGACTTACGACAGTGCGACGCTGCGGGTCAGTGGCACACGAGGCAAGGGCACCGGGGCGGCACAGAACGAGGAGGGAGAGAAGAGGGTGACAAGGAACCCAATTGCCGCCATGGACCAGGCGATGAGTGTATGGGAATCTGCACCTGCGTCTCCGTGCCTCTACAATCGTTCGAGTCGCGACTCGGGAGAATTAACTGCCTCAGGGCACCGACGAGACAGCGTGGTGTCGAGTCGGCAGGGCCCGCCGCCGGCAGCTGCTGTAGTGGCGTGGTGTCGACGTCGTTTCCACGGTCCCTTGTCGACAGACGGGACAAGAAAATCCGAACTGACACTGAATCGAAAGATGTTGCCATGAGGGTTGCAATTGGCCAGTTGCACTTGAATGTATGTCGGACTGCAGACGGGAGCAGTTCGGTGCGGGCGAACGGCCATAAAGACATGGCTGGTTTCATTCCATCCCTTCCATCAAACCCGCCTGAAGACACAGGTGGTGTCCTCTGTGTTGTCCCTGTCGTTGCCCATCTGGGGTCACTCTGGGCCCTAGAGATCCACTCTTCACTGGACGACCCACTACCCCAGACGGCACTTGGGCACTAAAAACGGCTGCCCCATTCTGGTCCGCGAGTTCCCCAGAGGCCCCACTTGTCTAGATCCTCGACGGCCACTGAGGCCATGTCGCTAAGGCCACTGATAAGAGCCTGTGTGGGGGAATGGAGCGTGCTGAGGCTCAGGGCAGGAGCGCGCATCGCACCACTCACGTTTGCTCCATATCTCATCGCCTGATGGTTTTCATATGGGCATCCTCCAAGGGATAGTCACGTATGTTTAGTTGATCCACAGCCTTTCGACTAGGTTCCTCGTGATCAAGGAGCTGTCCCATATCTTTTTCTATTATCTGGTGGGTTTCCCCCCCCCTTCCTTCCTCTCCATCGCCCTCTCTCGAGCTCCATATCCACCATTACGGAGGTTCATTTCAAAAGTCTTTGCTCGCGCGTACGCTAAGATCAGCCACAAACAGGGATTACGAGGTCAGCGAATGTACACACCTAATTTCCTAGGTACCTTTCCCCTCTTTCGTATTTCCTGTTTTTCCCTCATCCTGACCGCCTTCTTCAACCAGCCAAGATGGCCAAAACCGATATCGCGACCCGGGTTCTTGTAGTCGTCTTCAAGAGCCCTTCCGGCGGCAAAACAACATCAGAAGTTGCGGAAATCACAGGGCTGTCAACCCGTACGATCAATGACATCTATTCCCGCGCCATCAGCCGTGGATTTGACCCCAATCATCGACCTATGGTCCTACGAGACGAATACGTCCGTGATGCTGATCGCCCTGGGCGTCCTACGAAGCAGACGGACGAGACACGAGACCAGATCGTCGCCAAGGTTCGCCGGGATCGATATGGCAGGGAAAAGACGTGTGCTGATATTGCTGGTGAACTGAGCAGCGATGGGATCGAGATCTCGGCTGTCACCGTTTGGCGAATACTGAAGAAGGCGGGATTCCAGAAGACGAAGCCGACGAGGAAGCCTGGGTTGACGAAGAAGATGAGGGCAGCACGTCTAGCTTGGTGTCTTGAACATCGCCACTGGACCTTGGAGGACTGGAAGAACGTCGTTTGGTCTGACGAGACTGCAGTTATTCTGCTCCATCGGCGAGGAGGCTATCGTATATGGCGGAAATCCGACGAAGCTTTCGTCCGAAGCTGCATACGGGAGAGATGGAAAGGCTCGTCTGAGTTCATGTTCTGGGGCTGTTTCACATACGATAAGAAGGGCCCTTGTCACTGCTAGGGTCCAGAGACAGCAGCCGAGAAGAAAGCAGCCGAAGCAACTATCACGAAGTTGAATGAAGAACTTGAAGATGTTATGAAGGAGGAGTGGGAGATCTTAAATGGAATGCGGCGACTAAATCTGCGTCAACTACCAGGCCCGAAGCCCACCTGGCGATGGAATAAGCAGTCTGGAAAGCTATTACGAGGTTCTAAAGGCGGCATCGACTGGTATCGCTATCAGAAGACGATTCTGATCCTGAAGATGTTTCCTTTTGCTATGGAATGTGCTAAGGACCGGCCGGGCACAGTTGTTCAAGAAGATAAAGCTCCTGCCCACAGTCACTACATCTAGCAACGATATTATAATGCGTATAGCATCATGCGGCTGCTATGGTGTGGGAATTCCCCGGACCTTAATGCTATCGAGCCAGCTTGGCCATGGATGAAGAGACGGACTACGAGGAAAGGAGCCCCTAAGTCACGGCATGACGCAGTCACAGCTTAGAAAGCTGCTTAGGAAGAGATGCCGCAAGAAGCTATTCAGGCTTGGATTGAACGTATCCCTCGGCATATAGAAGAAATCATCAAATTGGAGGGAGGAAATGAGTACAAGGAAGGTCGGACAAAGGCGTAGATACTTCGGGAACCCCACTATACATTCTACGTACTAATTTGCTTTTTCCCGCGACACTAGTGTCCTTAGCGCGAGCAAAGACTTTTGAAATGAACCTCCGTACACAGTGAAGTGTTGGACTTCGCAAAAGCACACTGTACCTATGCAAGTCACTCCGCAAGCCCCGTCGGCGTCGCCTGACCCACCCGACCGCGCAAGAGAGGCGCCCGTCATCGCCAGCAAACGTACTGTAGGGACTTGGGTTCACCATTGGCCTTTAGGCCAAAGTCTACATGTTCATCCCAAACCTACTAGGTTCTTAGCTTTGCGCCGTCTCTCGACTGCATCCCTTCGAGCGGAGAGTACCTTCGCAGTACTTAGTAACCTTGGAAACTCGGGACGCAAACAGAAGCAAAGGAATTGGCCTGGTAAACAAATTGTTCCTTGGCAAGTCAGACCTTCGTCACGATCTTGACCCGGTGGTTCTAACACTCATATCTATTTGGTCCGCGACGGGATTCCATGAACGAATCGGCGCCATTACATTCGGTTGGTAGGTACAAGAACAACATGGAACACCAGATCCGACCTTTGTCCTGCAAACCCCCTAGTAAAAATTGACAACATAGATAAGTATCAAGCACAAGCAAGACCCGCCAAGACGAAGATACCACTGGCTAGGCCACTGATGGCGCTGGAGATACCAGCGCCCGTCGTGGTCAGAGCGGAGCAGACGCCCGAACCGCGTCGTCGACATCGATGGTTATGCTGATTGACATGTCTGCAAGCAGCGCACCGTCGTCTTTCTCAACTCGGATAACAATTAGATCGCTAGCCTTGTATTGGTCTGCGCTCCCCTTGTTTCCAGCTATGGAATTATTAGCTGGCATGGCCACACATGCTTTTCTCCTAGTCAAACTGTACCTACGATCGCAGGGGGTAAATCCAGAAGTACCGCATCCATTTCCGGTCCAGTAGACAGCATCAGCTTCATACTCATAAGGCGACGCTCCCATCACTGCTTTGGCAATCTCAACCAAATCATCTCGGTTACCGGTCTCTCCTGGATCGTTAAATGATCCCTCAACGGAAATGATGAGCGACGCACCAAGCATATCGCCATCCTGGATGACACCAGTGGGGTACTCGATCTTATTCTCACTGTTGCAACCGTTGTTGGGGCACTCTTCTTTGATCTTGTCGAGGGCGTACCACGGAGGCGCATAGCCGTACGAGATCCTTTTGTCCCCAATATCGACGTGTGTGTTGTCGCCGTCTGGGTTGGTCCAGGCGTCATCGGCACAGGCACCGAGTGCGAGGACGAGCAGGGAGAGGCCGGTGTGAAATTTCATGGTCATCTAAATGCTTTTGGATCTGGTCGGCGTTCTTGGTCTTGGTCTATCTGTGGCAAGTAGGAGTATTTCGAAATGTTCTTTGAGGGAGAAGGTTGCAGTACTTATAGTCAAAGAGAACACCTGAAGGGCGACACCTGTTGAAGACGCGACTCAAGCGAGCCATTGCTCAACAGTCGACATGACGCAACCAGTGGACCTTTACTCTATCATTGGATCCTTCGAACCCAAGGGTCGACCCAAAGGGATCAGGATCAACTAATACAAGAGTCGAAGTTGCGATGAGAGTGGAACATCTGAGTGGAACCAAACACAGGGAGAAGATTGGGTCACCCCACACTATCACCGTGGTTGACGGGGCCATTGAGTGCTTGGGACCGAGCGGGTCTCTTACCTCACAATTGCGCGATACCTAGAACTCTCTTGTGGCTGAGAAAAGCTGAGGCTAGGGGAAGAATCCTACTATAAAGGTTCCCAAACTCCCGGTCACTTATCCCGGCAGCTTTATTCTCACGGAAAACAAGTTCCAGTGCAGTTTGATGGCGATCGGGACTCGGTACAGGGGTGGACGGGACGATCACCATCATCTTGACCCAAAATTACCGAATATCGCGCCAGATGAAGTCACTAGAAGCTGGTAGGATTGACCGGCAGGCGCTGCTCTGGAAGGAAGAGGCTCTTTCTGTATTGTATATCAAGTCTGGTACGTGATACTCTAAAATGAATGACGATAACCGCAACTTACCTAACTAAGGTGTCTTTGAGTTGGGTATTCCAGACACGTCGTCCCTGTTTTGAAGACTCAATCCTACGTTTTCTGCCAAAACGCTAGGCTTTTCTTGCCAATTGTTCAACAAGCTAATTATTAGTCGGTCAGTGCAAGAACGTTGACACTCATATGATAGATGGATGGATCAAGCATCTGCTCTGCGATCACAGGAACAATTCGCCCAGTTGTTCTCCAATTGGATATCGAAGACTTTAGCAAAGACTATTTGTTTAGACTAGCACAGCCGAGCACTAGCTGTTCATTACGTCAGCGCGCCAGGAACTTGATCCTTGTGAGGTAATCTGGAGAGATGATCGACAGCCCCACGATCCTTCAGCTCTGGAGCTGTAATGATCAACACGGAAATGTGCAACATGGATTTTCTGAAATTTGATGACTCAACCTAACTTAAATCCTACTATTGATCAGCACGCGGGCATGCCATTCCTTCGGTTTCAACTTCGTGCTAGGATTCTGCCCAGTTTCTTGCTCATCGACAAAGCGTTGGGTTGTAAATAGCATCATACATCATAAACACGCACTCCCACCAGCTCACTCTTGTCATGGTTGATTTTGAACATAAAATTGCTTCTGCTTCTTTTTTAAGACTTTAATAGAAATCCCAACTGGAAGGTCATGAGGCAGAGTGGGACAACCCTGCTTCACCGGCAGTCCAATCAAAGCAAGAATGAAAAGCAGTTGTCGGGTATTGGCAAATCCTGGAAGTAGTAGTGGTCACTTTGATATAGCTGACCAAATAGCTTATCTATAAAAATCAACATTGTTTAGTTATTTATCCTCTTTTGAAACCATGAAGCAGCGTAGCTGCCGGAATGTGAAATCGATGGGTGTGGCTGGGTGACAGAAACTAAACAGTAAATTACGAAAATCGCTCAACGAGGGGGATATACTGGATAGCATTGCTGGGAATATTTTAAAAAGTAGCTAGGTACATAACCGTAATACCAAACGAACTAACAGTTATTGTCATATAGCGATAACAGTTTCATCCCATTGTTGCTAAGTCCAAGAATTGTTTTCGTATTGCCGCATTGGTTCTCCAGGTATTTGTTAGGGAATCCTAAAAAGACTAAGGGTAATTATACCTAGGCTATTTTTATCACATTAAAACATGATGTTGTTTGTTCTAAAGTCCCATTATGCGCTCATAAGCCATGCCTTGCAGCATGTATCAAAAGTGAAAGCGAGGTGGTTTACATAAGATGATAAACTTAACCAAGCCCCTCTTTAGTAATCCGATAATCTCTTCCTTCCCTTCTTTCTTTTCTTAGCTTTTATTTTCTAAAAGAGATTGACATTGAGAAGGGGCCTTGTTCTTGATGGGCAATTCCAGCCATGCCGTTTTGTCAGTTAGGCATGAAAATCACGACGGACTGTTTACTCTGGTAGTCAGTAGAAAGGGAGGAAGTGCAATTTCAAGTGAGTAGTGCTCATGTCTTCCGTACACATCCTGAAAGCTGCGCTTTAATCTGAACTCACACGAGGCAAACTTGGATACCTCGTGGGTGTGACGAACGATAGATGCTTCTGCATCGTTAGGAGGGCAATTGATGTTTCAATTTCTCTTGCTCTTATCAACCGTGTTTCTATCGCTCTTAGACCTCTGCTCAAGGTTTCTAACTACAGAAGGCAATTGTACGCACTGTGCCGTCATGAGTTCTCTGCTTTTTGCTTGAGGTTGGGATGATTCGGAAGCGGTTTAGGGTCTTTGTTTAGTGACGTAACCTGGTTCATTAGCGCGAACTTCGGTTGGTCCATGCCTGGAAGACCTGGAACCTGACAGACTCGGGAAACGTGGAAACCACACGCCGAATGGATCAGCAGCGGCGATTGGTCTGCGAATACCACGAGGGATAAACCCGCCGAATGGATCATTTGTTTTCTTTGAGCCACAACTAATGAAATCTACAACTTTTACGACATGGCGTGTCTAAGAACAAGCAGTGATGGACAGGCTTTGCTCCCGGGCGGACTTTGACCCGGAAATATTTAGGGCGCCACCTCACTGGGGGTCCGCTTTTCACCGATATTTGCGGAGGAGACGAGCTCCGATTCCGACTGTGGATTGGCTTGATCATGGTAGCCCGTTTCGTATTCTTTCACCAACCGAACTACTCTTCCCGCCCATTGATGGCTCACCACGCTCTGTTGTGGACTGTGGTGGAACCTGGGATCTTCGAGCAGCGCCGGAAAAGGTTTGTCGCGCCAGACGCAGTTCCTCCTCCTTCTCAGTAACCTACTTGCTTCTTTCCCGCCTCTTCTCCTCCTCGAGATCCAGCCATCATGGCCGACTACCCCGAATTGTCTGGCAGCCCGTCGAGCCAGACCAGCAAGCGTCAAGCCGAAATCCTCGATCGCCACCTCCCCGATGGCTACTCGGCCGCACCCGAGGCCGGTCTCCTCGACTCTGGCTACACGCTGGGGCCCTCCGTCTCTAGCCTGAACCTCGACCAGGCGTCTAACACCGACTCGATCGAATCGTCCCTCAAGCTCCAGGGGGGCGATATGCACCGAGACATATTCAAGATCAAGGCCCGGGCCAACTCCCTGCGCCGCTCCGCTACCTTCTCCCATCATGCGTCCCCGCGCCTAAGCCATCCCGGCGACCTGAGCTACCCCGAGCAGCGGGAGCCTGGCGGGTTCCGACGACACCATCTGCGCCGCAGGGCCCGGCAGAGACCCGTGAGCAGCTACGGCGTCGTGGCGAGGAACTTTGTTGATTTCCTCGACCTCTATGGCAGCTTTGCCGGCGAGGACCTCGAGGACGAAGACAGCGAGGACGAGTCTGCCATCGACGGCGACGGCGATGACGATCTCGACCCAGAACAACCGCCCGAACTCAGGCCACTCCTCCCCCGTAGCAGGAGCTCGAGGCGACCGCGCAGAGAGGGCGACGCCTCGGCGACAAAGACCTTCTTCACGCTCATCAAGGCCTTCGTTGGAACCGGTATTCTGTTCCTCCCGAAGGCGTTTTCCAACGGTGGAATACTCTTCTCGTCCATGACCCTGCTCGTCCTCTCTCTCCTCAGCTGCCTCTGCTTCCGCCTGCTTCTGGACTGTCGCGAGAGATACGGCGGCGGTTACGGCGAACTCGGCGCTGCCATTGTCGGCCCCCGGTTCCGCAGTCTCATTCTGTTCTCCATTGCCATCTCTCAACTCGGGTTCGTTTGTGCGGGCCTCATCTTCACCGCCGAAAACCTCTGGTCATTCCTTGATGCCGTGACTCCGGGTGACAGCAACTTGGCCGTGGGCGTCCCGGCCCTCATCGCTCTGCAGCTCATTCTCCTGGTCCCACTGGCTCTGATTCGAAACATTTCCAAGTTGGGTCCTGTTGCGTTGCTCGCCGACGCCTTCATCTTGATTGGAATCGTATACATCTGGTATTTCGACATCTCCGCCATTGCCAGGGTTGGCATCGCACCCACAGTCAGGCTATTTAACCCTGCCGACTTTACGCTGACCATTGGCTCGGCCATTTTTACGTTCGAGGGTATTGGACTCATTCTGCCCATCCAATCGAGTATGAAGAAGCCAGAGCACTTCCCCGGCCTTCTCTACTTGGTCATGTTCATCATCACCGTCATCTTCACCTCGGTGGGAGCGCTGTGCTACATGACTTTCGGCGACGACACGAAGATTCAGGTCTTTTCAAACTTCCCGCAGGAGTCGCCGCTTGTCAACGCCGTTCAGTTCCTGTATTCGATGGCTGTCCTCGCTGGAGACCCGGTGCAGTTGTTCCCAGCGGTGCGTATCATTGAGACATCGGTATTTGGAGAAATGGCAACGGGGAAGAAGAGCGCGGCTATCAAGTGGAAGAAGAACGCTTTGAGAACGGCCATGGTGGGACTCTGTGTGGGGATCAGCATCGTCGGAGCGAGCGACTTGGACAAGTTCGTCGCGTTGATTGGGAGTTTTGCGTGCGTTCCTCTGGTTTACATCTATCCGGCGTATTTACACTACAAGGGGGCGGCGGCCAAAGGATGGGTCAAGGGGGTGGACATTGCCCTCATGGTCGTTGGGTTCATCGGCATGGTGTACACGACGTTGGTTACCGTGTATCAGTGGGCTCGGGATGTGTAATCCGGATTTGTGACGGCCGCATGCCCTGCACTTAGAAGAAATACAAGGGGAGAGAAGAGAAAACAAAAAAGAGGTGGGGTTGCTTGGTGTTTTGCTTGGTTATAGAGCATGTATTTAGTTTACACACGTTTACGTCCCGGGGGGTTTTGTCAATTGATAGCATACGGAGATGACCACGGACCACGATATGATAGGTCAAGCAAGGGTCATATAAAGTTGACGTGATAGTTGAAGTCGAAACAGGCCGAGACCGAGACCGGAACTCCTGGAGGCCACGCACGACGGCATACGCCTTTTGGCGAAGTGTGAGATGAGGCTAGGTGGATACGCCGCGCGATGAAGTGACAAGTTTCTGGTGCTCACCTGAGCCGCCGAAGGGCTCCAAAAGGAGATATCCCGGGCCGAGACCGCAAGTGGAGGATTGAAACCTGAACACGACGACGTCTCCGGGATTTCCTAAAGCGGACTAAAACGAGGCACGTTACCAGATCTCGGCTGGCCGCCCCCGCCTAAGCGCTCCAAGGGAAGAGAGAAGGGATAGATTTGTTGTCCGCCGGCGCCGAGATCTACGGGTTGGTCGTTGGGAGGATTACTGTGCACCTGACGCATAACTTCCCCTTGATGCATCATTCAAAGGGCTACTCTACTGTACAGTGCTGTACAGCTGTACAGTGCACTATGTCAAGCCCCGCGTCGCCGATCGCTGCCAGACCAACGCCAGTCTTCCCAGAGTGCCGGGAAAGTGCACGAGTGCCTAGACTAGATAGACACCTATCTCTCTATCCTTGTTTGCACGACCGGCTCACATAATGATGGATGCACCCAGGCTACATGTTTTACAACAGCTCTCTTATCAGGGCTTGCATGGCGGTGCATCATCTCAAGGGTCAATGCCTCATCCATCAGGCACCTCGCATCGAGAGAGAGTTCACACCTCATGCATGCACGGCACGGCACTTCTCCCTGTTTGCCTCTCATGATCTCGGTTCACCCCAGCTCGCATGCTCGGCCGATGCTCTCCCGGACACATCCAGACAATTCAATTCGTTCCCAACAGGCAACTGGAGGCGCCGATTCGTCCCCCTCGGTATGACAATGCTGGCCAACAAGACGAGACGAGACCCGAGTTTCTGACTGCCCATCCAGCAAAAACCTTGGCTTGGACGCTAAAAGGCGCCACCACCACATCCTCCACATGCCGGGCATTCCAAATCCAGAGCTGATGCTGCACCTGGATGGACACAGCCTGCAGCCTGCAGCTTGCAGCTTGCGGACGAGTGTCTTGTCTGGGCGTGCTCCTGGGTTGTGTCGCAGCGTCGACTTCCAGCGAGGTCATGGGATGGTATGGCTCTCCAGGCAGGTAAACCAAAGCAAAAGTGAAAGCAAGCCAAAGCGAAGAAGAGCGGGGAACTTCTCCTCGTCGATCGCATCCCAGACGTGGCCCTGAGTTTAACTGTTGCAGGAAATCCGAGCCTCGCCGGCATCGTCGATATCGTCCTAGTGCTGGCTTCGTTGCAACCTGCCTTACTGTACTTGCTCTCCCGCACCGCCAGAGCTTCTCTTCCTCGTGACGCCCGTTCGGCTGTTGACACTCGAGAGTCTCGATTCCGGCCATGATCCTGCCGCTCGATGGTCGGTGGTCGGTGGTCGGTGGTCTACATAAGAAACCTTCTTCCTCGTCCTGAAATCGCTTGAAAGTTCGTGTGTGCCAGAACCCCATCAGCCATCCCGCATTCAACCCATAATCCCTTGTCCCTTCCTCGCCGCCAAAGCAGCAATTGCATCAGCAAGCATCATGTCCAAGATCGCTCCCATACTAAAGACGCTCTCGCAGCAAGCTCCCACCAAGGTGACGACTCAGCACACCACCGCCGCTGTCGTTCGCGCGTTGCACACCACGCCTGCCACTCGCAATGCCGCTCTCGGCCCGCGCCATCTGCTGCCTGAGTTCAGCATGAAGGACAAGGTCGTCGTCGTCTCCGGCGGTGCACGAGGTCTAGGCCTAGTCCAGATCGAGGCCTTGCTCGAGGCCGGCGCCAAAGGTCAGGATTCCCAAACATCTCAATCCCAGTTCTCCACAGCTTTGCTGACAGCATGACCACAGTCCACGCCATTGATCGCCTGCCGTCGCCAGAGACCGACCCGACCTCGAGCTTCTCCCACATCGCCAAACGAGCCCGCGAGGAGCTTGGTACATCCTTGACGTACCACCAAGTCGACGTGAGAGATGTGCCCCAGCTGAACAAGATCTTTGAGGGCATCGCCGACGAGACTGGTCGACTGGATGGTCTGATTGCAGCAGCTGGCATCAATCAGGAAACGCCAGCGCTCGAGTACACGGCCGAGGACGCCGACAGGATGATGAGCATCAACTTCACCGGATGCTTCATGACTGCCCAGGCCGCCGCCCGACAGATGATTCGTCTCAAGCAGCCGGGAAGCATCTGCTTGATCGCCAGCATGAGCGCCACCATTGCCAACAAGGGCATGATCGCCCCGTATGTCGTCACCTCCCCAGTGCTCTCCTGTCACTTGCGAGTTGCCTCGCCACTAATACGTGACCAGGGTTTACAATCCGTCCAAGGCTGCAGTCGTCCAACTCGGCCGCAATCTGGCTTCCGAATGGGGTCAGTACGGCATCCGCGTCAACACTCTATCTCCCGGCTACATCCTAACCCAGATGCTGCGAAACCTCTTCAACGACTACCCCGAGCGAGAGACGAAGTGGCCAGAGGAGAACATGCTCAACCGCATCAGCAACCCCGAAGAGTACCGTGGCGCAGCCGTCTTCCTCCTCAGTGATGCGAGCAGTTTCATGACGGGGAGCGATCTCCGGATCGACGGAGGACACGCAGCGTGGTAAATTAATTTGGTGGTTTAAAAAAGAGGAAGAGAAACAGGTGACGGACGACCTGCCCTCGCCTATCGCAAGCGAAGACATGGACCAGGTTGAAGTCGACCTGTTTTGCATTCTGGCGTCTCGTAATCATTATTGGGAGCGAGGAGAACAGGTTTTTGTACAGATCACAATACTCATGTTGTCACTCTTTCATCTCATGGCAGGTAAAACAATGATTGACCTTTTTGAGTGAGAAATTCCGGCTTGTCTTCAAGCTTCAAATGGGGCTGGTCACATGGGTGAGAACGCCCTGGCGACCGAGCTTGTCTAAGAGCCCCGGACGAATTCTAAGCCTCGCCTCGATATCCCTGTCGGTGAGGCCGTGGCCGCGCAGCTTCATTGCATCCACCATAGTTCGCATGTCGAGGAACCGCCTTCCCTGTGTGTTTGCGCGTCCCATGGACTCGAAGTCTTCCTCGGCTTCTTGTTGCAGCCGTGACCGGGCATCGAGCGCCGTGAGGACCGGGTTGCTTCTGCTGGGAGCAAACGTAGGTCCCAGAGGGGCTTGAGGTCCGAGATGATGTGAGGCGGTAGACGAAGGGGAGTAGGTCGGGTTCGGGTCTGCCATGCCCATCTGGTGCAGCCGACGAGAGAAGTCGCCCCCCACGAAGTCGGGGTCTACTCCGTCAGCGTGGACGGCTAAGCTTATAGTCAGCAGTCAATACTTTATGTTCAGTCCCGAGTTCGTCCAACGTACCATCGTTCTTTGTGCCGCTTCCCGCAGGCCCAGCTTTGGGCTTTGCGATGGGTTGGGATCGTGGTCCGGCAGCAGGAATAGCAGATCCCGGGGCGCGAGTTGGATACTTGCGTGTTGCGCCGTGGGCGACTTTGGATGATGACGAGCCCATTACCCTATTGTCGCGAGGCGAAACAGACAATCATGAATCGAGCTTCGAGGGCAATTATGAACCCGAGAATTGTTCGAGTAGATTACAGCTTTGCAAGATCGACCAAGGAGAGGTGCTGTCATGGCGATGACCTACTTTTTTTCTAGGGTCGGGTGGCAATTCTTCCGGAATGGCCTCAGGTCAACAACCACCCTAGACTCTGTCGGTCGACAATTCAACATTTGGGAAATCTTTCAATTGCACAATTCTCTTGCAGGAAGGCTTCTTTTCGTGCGACACCGTCTTTCCATCCTGGCAGACTACCCACCACTTTCTTCTGCAACTAACTGCATTGAACTACCATCCTCAAGCTTCAACTGTAAGGCACTCGCAACACAACCTCCGTCTCATGCTCGTCACTTTGAGGGGATCGCGCCAACGTGGTCCGTTACCAGGCACGTCCAGACATCGCTACCATAGTAGATAGTATTCCCATCGTTGTGGCTCTGTCCAGTGCTGATGGTGTCGCCAAACTGCCAAAACGCATCACCTGCCATCCCAGCTGCGGCCAGAGACGTCGCCTGCCACTCCTTCTCGATTGCGCACTGGTCGTGGGTCATTCCATCTGTATCGCGGCACGTCAGCTTCTTCGTCTTCCAGAATCTGTAGTTCGCCGCCAAAACTTACACTCTTCAAAGAAACATGGGATACCATGCTCCACGCAAAGTGCGGCATGGGCCTCAACCCAGCCGTTACCCCAATCGGTGGACACTCCCCCTTAAGTTGTCGGGCTCCGTCAGTTCCAAGGTCAAATGTGGGGGTTAAAGCTCCAAAGAAGAACTTACAAGAGTCAGGATACAAGTGGAACGTGGCAAAATCGAGGGTGTCGATGGTCAGCATCTGCTCCCAGTCCACGCCTTCGCCGTACGTGTAAGGATAGCTGCCGTCCCCCGGAAGGCCGAAGCCCTCGTCTCCGAGCGTCACGAGATGGTCCGGGTCCAGGGACTTGATGTACTGGGAAATTTCTGTCCCCCACTTGAAGATGACATCCGTGTTGCAGCCATTGCAGCGAGGCTCATTCGCCAACTCCCAGGCGAGAATGGCGCTCGAGTCTCTGTATCGGCTGATGACAGCGTCGATGTACTTGCGGTACTGGGTCTGCGCTTGCGTGTTGGTGAACCAGCCGGCGTGATCGCCTCCAAAGGCATTAGTGTACGCTTTCATGCCGCCGTAGTCGTCCCAGTTGTTGACGAAGTTGATGATGAGCTTCACGCCGTGGTTCTCCGCCGCCTCCACGATCCAGTCCAGACGCTGCAGTCCGTTGGCACCGGTGTTGATCTCCGAACCCGACGAAGACAGATATTGGAACCAGACCGTGCTGTCGGTGGGCTTGGAGTTGACGTCGTTGAATCCCCAGACTCGCAGGATCTTCAGGCCCGACGCCTCCAGATGGCTCATGACCGTCTCGGCATCACTCTTGAGCGGAAGGAAGCTGCACCAGTAGCAGTTGGTGCCGGCGAAGTATTTGGTGACGCCATCGATGGTGAATTTGGTGCCACTCGTTGTCGGGAAGTCGGTTGATGCTGGCGGGTTAGACGCCGTCGATGTGGACGTCGGAGCCACAGTGGACGTCTTCAGCGTCGTGCTGGGCGACGTGCCGGTCCCTACAATTTACAAGGCTGTGAGAACTTGAGAACTTGATGTGTATACCAAGGACAAACGTACCTGGGATACATTGAGAGTAGAACTCATTGTAGGCATGACAGACGGCGCCGGAAACACAGGTCGTAGCTCCAGTCCATGAGCCCCCGCCGCATTGGCCGTACAAAGGCGACTGCGCCAGCGCGGAGTGGACAAGAGAGGCGATTGCAGCAGTAGTCAGCTTCATCTTGGCGACTAATCGGAATCTTGCAGAATACTGAGGCACTGGTTAAGAAATTCACATATAGCCTTAGTTGGGGGCTTTTATAATGGCTATTATCCTACTATCCTGGCGTTCTGAATCGTCACGGAGCATGGCGATCCGCGCGGGCTGTGAGCAAGTGGGTTAATCGCTTTGGGAACCCCCGTCGAACTACACCACCAAGCACAAACTCTGTCAACGCCCGCGGTGGCAATCCCGAGCTTCCTCAGCGACGTGGTTGAATAGAGCACCTGCAATTACCATTTGGGAGCATGTCCATCCGTACCTTGCCTCCATGGTAGGCCTGCCCGACCATCAGCCCATACATAGGACCACGGAGCGTGAGGTCCCGCGATCATTCACAGCCGCGGGGAAGCCCACAAAGCACTCTATTCGACGCACGGCGGTGGATCTAACTAAGCTCCCGGTTTCCTTTGAAGTTTGCTGGATCAATCGGCGCACCTCACCATGTCTTCGCAACTCGTCCCATCGGGCCGCCCTCCCGCAGAAAGCGACACGGTTCACGAACTCAACCCCAGTTGAGCACTAAGTAAATGCCTTCTTATACGAGTTGTCAAGGCAAACAATACTGCCCTTCGCCACATCGCGTTCGTCTTCGGCCCAATTTCCCGTCTACCGATTCATCATCTGACGTTCGCAGTACATCAACGCAACCAGGGATGAAGTCACTGAACCGATGAGCAGGCATTCATTCAACCAATCTTCCTATTCAATCGATTGTGCGATGATTTCCGTCATATTATCAATACCCCTCCACAACATCTAATCGATTCAATCAACCAACCAATATGAGGAAACATTACCGAAACCGCAGTCAAACGTATACCTGTGTAACGTGGAAACCCCGAGCTGACAAGGGAAGTAAGCAGTCTATCTCAGAGAATCACCTCTCGTCACTTGTCTATCATGCGCGACGTAATAGCTTTCTCCGTCTAGAACCACATCGGGTCCTTTCCGTTTCGGAAAGGCGACTTATACTCTGACTCGGGATTCAAACGAGCCTCGCGGTCAGAAGAATTGATCTGGTACAAAGCTTTGCGGTTGGTAAAGCCAAGGAATGATCCACCTGGCCCGGAAATTGGCTTGCCGCACATGGTCTTCCCGTCGTGGTTGGTCTTCTCAGGGTCACTCGCTCCGTCGGTGAACATGTTCTTCTAGATATATCCATGGACCGGGTTGTGGACACGGACGGCAACCTTGATGATATCTCCTGTGGTGCGGTTGACGTTGCAGAGGAAATCTCCAATCTCAAAAGGGCCACATTGCTTGTGGAATGTAAGATGCCGCGCCATGCGAATCTGCCATTGGAGGCATTCGTTCTCGTGGAGGAGGTGTGAAGCCGATGGAGTCTGTGGTGGAAAGACAGCCTTGCTCCAGTTCGGTGGGGAGATAGGCTCACGATGGTGTTTCTCCTGATTCGCAAAAGCGGCGGGGATGGCTGCGTCTCTCTTGTCAAGTTCGCTGAGACAAGAAGTGCAGGGGAACGGCTTCGGCCGAACCGACTTGACGATCTTGGAGGGTCGGTGAGAGGCAGGTGGCTTGGTAGACTGCTTCGCTTTGCTGCTCTCTGCCCGAAGACGAGCACCTTGGTCACTCCGTCGCATGAAGCCTTCGGTGAATTGGGCTGGAGGTGTCGACGAACCCTTGCTGGGCAGTGGACGGTTCAAATAGGACAGTCGATTGTCGACAAGCTGTGTATGTGCATCAGGAGCTAGAGGAGAGGACTTGCTCGGTGTTGGCAAGGCAGACACGCCATCTATTGATTGGCGTCGTCAGCACATTTGCGGTCACGGAAGAAGGAGGTTGCTGGATATGTACCCTATAGTGTGTGCCTGTTCGCCTTGGGAGTTCTGGCCTCAGAAATGGGAGGTTTCGCCTTGAGCGGAGTTTGAGCGTGAACTCCATTGCTGGGGAGCGAGTCGGTGCTCTCGTTGTCTTTCATGGCGGGAGACTGGACCAACCTGACCATTGAGGTTTCCGTTACAGAAGTTGACACCGGCTCAGTCATTGAAACTCCCATCATCGTGTCTGCGGACTGTCGAATTGGAGTAGAGGTTGTGTTCGCGGTCAAATTGTGAAGATCTGGATGGTGTGGAGAGAAAGAGAAAAGGATAAAAAGGGTTGTCCTTGGGAATTTCTGCGATGGGGGGGGGGGGGGGGGGGGGGAATACG
>JAZAVJ010000393.1:0-30121 GCA_037954315.1 Neonectria punicea | reverse complement strand
CCCCCCCCCCCCCCCCCCACCGGGTCCCCCTCCATCCATTCATCCATCGCCCCTCCCCTCCTTCGCCTTCGCTCCTCCCTCCCCTTGCATCATCACCTTGCGCGTGGTTCCTAAACCGTCCAGGGTGCCAGTGCTTGCCAGCTTGGTGGCGCTGCCCTGCCACCACTATAATACCTACGGTATGTCTATAGGCATAAAGAGATCCGCATTTGTTAGTACGCCTAGCCCGTGAGCCGGTATGCATGTATGAATGACCGGGCTTCCACCAACGGAAATAGCTTCCAGCAGTTGACGAATGCCCTGATTACCTACTTATTGCTCGATACCGTTAGTCACTAGTCAAGGGAACAAGTCCGACAGGTTGCGGTGCTGGCTAGTGCGTTAACCAACAGCACGGCGATTACGACATGCTTCGCTTCCCGTCCTCACCGTCTTCTACTACATCTTCTAGTTGAATGGCCACCCTCATTTCCGAACTGGTTCAACATGCCACGACACGGCGAAATATCACACAATCATCGTCATCGTCAACGGCTTACAAGTTCAGATATCAAACACGTTTCTAGGGCTTCCGTCACCCCGGCATCCGCCGCATCCGCTGAAGTTCGTTGACCAATCCCTCGAGCTCGTGCACTTTACTATCCACAGATCTATACATACCAATAAACTCTAGAATCGACCCTATCAGTCCGGAGACCCCTTCTCCGCCCGTCCGCTCAGCCAACCGCCGCCGCACCGATTCCACTAGGGACAAGTAACCAAGGAGGACGGCGAGATACCCAACCGCCACGCTGAGTTGTGACTTTTCCACCGAGTCGGCCTGTCATCTTGTCAGCGTCTGCGTCAATTTCTGTGCTTCCATGGGCATTGTACCCATTCACTTACCTCACTTGTGGAAGCCTTATTTTGCTCGTAGAGAGTTAACAAGCTCTCCAGAGATCCATCGTCCACGTTCTCTCGTGCAGGCGGACAATGCTCTAGGATGTTGATCATAACACCGAGTATCAGCAGCAACCCGTCGTACGACTCGCTGCGTAAGCCACGGTTGCTGACCGCCTCCTGTGCCGACTTGAAACCCGCGCAGATACGGCCTGAGAGTCGCGAGAGCAAAGTTCTGTTGTTCAACCCCGCCGCCCCCTGCGCCGTGTTTGACGTGTTGATGGCGAGCTTGATTATTGTAGACTGCATGTCAGTGGGCTTCTCAGACCATTTATCGAGAGCATTTGATAAGAACTGTGCAATCTTGGGCGTCTGTTGCAGGATCCAGGAGACCTCGTCGTCGTTGTCCATGGTCAGTGTAGACTGCGTTTCCAAAATCGACACCACGAGAGTAAAAACTGCATCCTGACCTGCGTCGGCGTCCGTATAATGATCCATAATAGCAGTGAGATCACGCTTTATGTCCTTGACTACCCCTGCAGAGTATCCCGGATCCACGCGTCGGCACAAGATATTCAACAGCTGTAAGCCAAGAGTCTGCGGGGAGAGCTCTTCAAGACGACGGCCTTGCCAAATATCCATGCGCATCATAATTGTCTTTACCTCACCCAACGACCTCTTCGTAGCCCCTGAGAGTCTCACCTTCTTCTGAGAGGCCAAGGCGTCAATGTCTTCAGGTATACGGAGAAGGAGGGTCAGCATCTTCCCGAGTCCATCTTCAGCCAGCTGGCAAAGGAGGTGTGCGGCAGGGTTAAAGTTCAAGAATGTGACCAGTATAGACGTCAGGGCGAAACCACTGACAACATCCGCTTCCCGGCCAACATCTATGGCTACCTTGTCACGGGTGGCATGGTCCCGGAATTGACTGATGAAGTCTTTGCGCTGTAACTTTTGGGCCAACTCCAGTAATGCATTCCTCCTCAAAGACGAAGGCCCGTTGCTCGGCGTTCCAATCCTGGCAAGGAGGTCCTCCATCTCGTCAGCAAACCGATTGTTTGCTCCGGCCCGTCGTAGCTCGTGAACACTTTTGATTGCGGGTCGAATGTCCCCGTCTAAATCAACGTCGTCATCGCCGAACGAGAAGGGGTCGGGCTGAGAAAGCTCCGGGGGAGTTGCCAGCAATGCATCTAACTCGTCTTCACAGCTAGCCATGCCAGAATCGACCGTCTTTTGGGAATCGTTGAGAATAGTGCGGGTCTCGCCGTAGGTGTACTTAACCCTCTTGCCTTGCAAAATCACCCCCGGGCGAGCCTTTGGCCGTGAGAGTGAGTCGTCTCGGGCCAGGGTTAGGGGCTGCTGTTGCGAGGGAGTCCCCGGTCCGCTGACGAGAGATGACTGTGTGAGTCCTTCATCTTCCAGCGATGAATCAGTCTCTGGGCTGTTTGGTCTCTGCGCGGCGAGGGCGTCAATCAGGCGAGGGCGGCGCGTTTGTGAGCTTGGTCCGCGATCGCTGTGGCCTCTCGTGATCGGTGGCGGGTCTGGGCGAGCTCTACTGCTTGCTAGATCGGTTGCGACACTATCAGCCGGGAGGACTCTGTTGCTTGTACTCCTGGAGCTGTCCTTGGCCGTGGTTTTTCGTCTCGGAGGCTCAGAGCTACTGCTAGCGCTACTCTTCAAGTATCCAACCGGTCGAGGTCGCGGCACTGATGTGGGAGGTTTCGGGCGTCTTTCTGGCGAAGGGCCCGAAGGAATGTCGTAAATCGTATCGGAAGGGGCCGCTTGTGGGCGTTTCCGTTTTCTCGTGATCGCGTCGTCTCGCGATTCGGCATTGCGTTCTTGTGCAAGCACCGCACGGTCGCGGCCATACTGGGCGGTTGAGCGGTTGCTGGAGGACGGCATCAGCGATGGGTTGGAAGACGGTGCTGCACCACGTGGTTTCGATGGCTTTGCGACATCTTCGACAGCAACCGGGGCGGCGGCGGCGGCAGCAGTAGCAGCAGAGGGGTGATCCGACGATGAGGCAATATAATCTGCAGTTCGTAGCGGGATTGGGTCGCGTAGATGTCGCTTGCGCGATGCTTTTCCGTACGTGACGAGCTTTTTTTGTGTAGGCATGGCTGAACCGGTTCGTGATGCCATCGCGACCATGCCCTAGGGAAAGCCGGCAACGGGATACCAGGTCTAGTCCATAGATGAGCGAAAGCGTAAGGTCGAGCGAAGGATGTGAAGGTTGCTAGGTTGCGGGAGAGAATCGAAAGGGCTCAAGCCTAGAGCACAAGTGGTGATGCAATTCGATACAAGGAGGGGAGATTGAGGCGTTGATGGCGATGTTTGGAGGTGGCTGGCCCGTGTCAGACGAATCTGCTGTTGATGTTGCGTGCGGCTCTGGCACTTCCACGTCAGTCAGCGTGTAGACTAACGGTGCCTGCCCTCCACTGTGACAAGTTGAGAGAAGCCCGCTGACAGTCACTGGCCACGGCTGTGCTGTGCACCTAAGTTAAGGCACGAGTACCCACCCACAGCCTAATTGGAAACCGGGGGCGGAAGAGACCTTAGGGTCGGTACTCGCTGGTAGGGTGCGAATCGGCTGGAGACCAAACCCAGCACCCTAGGTAACCTAACGTCTAACAACCTGCCTACATTGGAAGAATGGGCAACTATCCTGGTAGGTCGGCTTTCCGTTCTGTGCGTCTAACAGAGGCGGAGTCTTTCTCCCCAGGTCGCCGAGGTCGTCTGCCTTATCTGGTTGTTATCAGACGGGAGTGGAATGCGGCGGTGGGCTCCGGGCGCTCTAGATGCCAACACTGCTGGAAACCCCCGCGCCGCTCGCCGTGTCCTCCACCCCCCGTTTCTCGCATATGCATGAGCCTCGATAAAGAGCAGAGTTCCAGCTGAAGCTCCATGAGCTCGCTGTCAAGGCTTATGCTCATGTTGATAGTCTACTGGTTCTCTCCTCTCTCCGCACCGCCTCCGTTTCCTGCTGCTCTTCGATAAACCGACCTTCAACACTTCCTCGCTGTTTCTGGCACAGAAGTGCTCTTCCCAAATCTGACCGTGGACTCTTGACGTAGCTCCACGCCCTGCCGAGACCGCCTCCCCTCCTCCTCCTCTCCTCCGCTTTTACAACCAGACCTGCTGTCTCCATTGTCAAACTATACCCTACTCGCCATCATGACGGACAAGACGACTTCGGAAGCGCCCACCCAATCTGTCGGCCCCGTATACCGGGCGCAGAACCAAAAGCCCAGTGCCACTGTCTCTGTCGACGTCGCGCTGGAAAATGTCCATGTGCTACCCCAGACCCCCCAGCTCATCGCTCTTTTGTCGTAGGTTTGCCACCGTCGCCCGTTCTCTGCCTAACGGCGTGCTGAGTGTCTGCCTAGGATGATTCGTAGCAAGACCACGGACCGAGCAGATTTTATCTTTTACTCCAACCGAATCATTCGCCTGTTGGTAGAGGAAGGCCTCAACCATCTGCCTGTTATCGAGCACACTGTCACCACCCCGGTGGGCCGAACTTACAATGGCCTCATGTTCCAGGGTAAGATTTGTGGCGTGTCCATCATGCGGGCCGGCGAGGCCATGGAACAGGGCCTCCGTGACTGCTGCCGCTCTGTTCGTATTGGCAAGATCCTAATCCAACGCGACGAGGAGACGGCGCAGCCCAAACTCTTCTACGACAAACTCCCCGAGGACATCGCCGACCGCTGGGTGCTTCTACTAGATCCTATGTTCGCTACCGGTATGAATTACTTTCTCGTTATCTATCTCTCACACCGCCCAGCCGTCTGTTCTAATATCAAGTCTTAGGTGGATCTGCCACCATGGCAGTCCAGGTTCTCATGGCTCGGGGCGTACCCGAGGACCACATTCTTTTCCTTAACCTGATTGCTAGCCCCGAAGGCGTGAGGGCCTTCTCTGCTAAGTTTCCGCGACTGAGAGTCGTCACTGCCTTCATTGATCAGGTACGCCATGTTGCTCTCTTTCGACATCCTAAGTTGCTTGTTGACTAACCAATATGTACACAGGGCTTGGACGAGAAGAAGTATGGAAATTATGTCCCATTTATGCGCATGCTGACCTTTCAACAGCTACATAGTTCCCGGCCTCGGAGACTTCGGGGACAGGTTTTATACCATCTGATGCAAAAGCCGTCGTGGTGGTCAAATCCCAGTCCAAATCTCGATGGTAGAAGCGCGCAGCGTCGGATACCGTTTGGAACAAGCATTGGATTTGAAACAGCAGTTCAAAGCAACGTTCAATATTCATCGTCATCTGCCCCAACTCCATCGCCACCATATGACCGTCTATCGTCATCGTCGTCGTCAGCTGTAGTTCGGCCGCCCGCCGCCCGTCCGGACGCGGCTGTTCGGGAGGTGCCACCATAGCCAGCCCCGGCGTTATCCTCTTTGGCCACCGCATCTAGTGAAAATAGTTAGTATCTAGACCTGTGCCCGAGGAGTAGTAGGTTCATAAGCGTACCAGCTGCATCAACCCACTCGCCGTAAACGTCCACCGCGGCGGACAGATCTAGTTAAGTGTCAGTCGAAAAGAGTGTGCGCGTGAGGCTTGTGAGGGGGCAGTTCGCACAGTTGACGGCGCACTGGAACTTTTGGCCACAGATGCGACAATCTAGCTGTCCAACGCCGGCTTTCTTGTCGAGTTTGACCGTGACGGACTTCTCGTGGTTGCAGAAGAGGCATGTGAAGGTGGTTGGCAACGGGTCGGCCTGCGATCGCGAAGCGTCAGTGTGAGCGCGCAAGACGTGTGGGAATTTCAACGAACCCTCTTCGGGCCCATAGGCTTGGAAGATGACTTGCGCTTGCCCATGGTGACGTCGGCAGATTGATGCGCCGCAAATGCAAGAAGAGCGATCTCGTGCTGATGTCAAGCTTTGGCTACCCCAGTGGAGTAAACACGCGCGCAGGGTGGTGCCCCTTATCTTATCGGCATGGATGCCACTTTTCTGGGCACGTGCTTACTGCTGTGTGCTTCCCGTACTAGTCTAGGTAGGTAGATGTGCCGTTCACGGCCACGGTCGCTAGTGCATTCATCAAGCGGGGGAGGCGCCGAGCCCCGTCCCGCCGCCGGCGAGCTCCGAATACCGCGCCCCGCCCCGAGGGATGCAAACTTGGGACGAATAACAACAGCTCCAGAGGCGCGCCGCCTACCTACCTAGGCAGCTGATCTGGATGGGCTATGACAGGAGGCGCTATGAAGTCCGAAAGTTCGGCCTCTAAAAGTGGGAGTCAAACCCGAAGCCGAACCTTGGCAGAGGAGTGTTGAAGAAGCAATTTCCGTTGACGGTCGGGGTTATTTGTGTAATAAACACTCCCGAGCTGAAGACGCCGTCCTTCAAACAAAGGCGCCATATTGAGCACTGTGTGCACACACATAAAACGTGATTCGTGCTGCTTCGTGCTGAGATAAGGCCGGGAATCGGTCCCAGCTTTGCCAGCGTGCTGCAGGGGGCCGCGATTTGGCGGGGTAGCTCCGCCTGTAGTGGGGGCAAGGCTTGTGAGTTCAGCATCCCGCCTTTCCGGTTATCATGTGGTTTCTTATCGTGCCGTGTTGGCAGGTAGGTAGATAGAGGTAGAGCCTCTGACGGGATACTTGGTATTTGGTCCTATCTTTTGGTTCTAAGAGCTCTCACGCTTTCCGAGTTTAGGAAGCTGCCTAAGCCAGTAATCAAAGGGTAGCCTTTCTGTGCCTGGTTTCGAATGCTTCGAGGAGGACAGTGGACACCTCGTCGAGGTACGCTGGTGTCGCTCTACGACTATCGGAGCCCGGAGTTGTACATTACACCAGGACTTGATGATGGTGGTACTGCGTTAGACGTAGCTCCGGTAGGCGGCGACTGGCCCGGGGAGGAGAGCTATCCACGGTAAGGATTTAGGCCGGTGTGTGTGTTCCCGCGTGATACGTCGATTGGTGTGAGGTGAGGCTGGTTTCAGGGAACGGAAGGTACACTGAGGTACGGTCTACCTCGTTGTCGTCGACCGCTCTTCCATCTCGTCAGTTTTTGTCCCTTTTCTTTTTCTCCTCGCTGTCTCTCCTCCTTTTTCTTCTTTCCAAACCGTATTCCTACCTCCCTTGCTCATCCGCCGCTGAGCATTTAGCTCATTCATTTACTCGCGTCGCAATCTTCCCACCTCCAGACACCCTATCTACCCTTCCATAACCTAACTGTGAACAGGCTCCCACCGCTAGCCACGCCACGACCAGCTACGCCTCGCCATGGAGCCCAGCGACCAGCAACCTGGCGTCCTGGACGCTCTCCGGGAGATCCAGCGGACGCAATCTCTCCTCGTCAACGCCGTCGAATCCCTGTCTGCCAAACCGGCGATCGATGGTCAAGATGCCATCGCCGCCGCTGCCATCGCCGCCCCGGTCCCCAGCGCGTTCGATCCGGAATCCAGCAACGGGGCTGGCGCGACCGATTCAACAGCGACAGACTCGTCAATTGAAGCCGCGGTCACGCAGCAAGTAGCGCCGTCGTCCCCATCTGGGCAACGGCCGGGTTACACCTCTCGCATCATCCTGACGTAGGAATCTTTGCCGCTTGCCATTTGTTTTGCGTTGGATGCTGATTCTAGCCAGAACATATCCCAAGCAGATCGGAATCAATCCTCTCCCAATGGACTGGGGAAATTCGGATCCGCTTAAACGTGGACCAATTGTCGTCTCGAGGGCGCCTTCCACCATCCGACGTCGAAACGGTGCGTCAAAGCCCGCCCTTTGAAGTTTGATACACAATCTTGCTGACATTTGCCATCATTTAAGCCATTGGAGGTCAGTTCAATTCTTGCCGTGAACTATCTGCATGAGCTAACCCACTTCTCCAGCCCAGTGAGTATCCGTTATCATTCGTGAAGGACCGGGCAATTTTGCTAAGACGACATGCTAGTGGCGGTTCGTACTCGATTTACTATGCCCTGGCCGTGGCTAGTAAAGAACTCGATAGCGACCACAGGTTTGTTCTTGTTTCTCAGTGAAAGTGCTTGAGAGCTGACAACTAGTCACACAGGCCTGACTATACCAACACCGAACCAACAGTTGACGTTGGCCCCTTCCCCCAGTGGGGAAGCCGCGAGAAGATCGTGGCAATGGATCCTTGGGGTCACCTGTCTCCATGGCTCTTCAAGGATCTCATGAAGCAGGACAGCAGTACCGCTCCCAAGCTCCAGCTAAATGTGAATGGTTGGCTGACGAACGTTGCAGTCGATATCAGACCCACCATTGCCATCACGAAGGCCCACATGAAGGCAAGAGAAGATAATCCTCGTGAAGATAAAGTCCAACGTAGTAACAGAAGCCGAATTTAGCTCCCCGAACTTGCGGAAAGTGTCAAGGCTGGGCGCCTGTATGTTTAATCCGGTTGATAGCTGAGGCATGCAACTGACTCGTTATAGGGTTCCTGATGGCAAGGTATGCCTCAACGAACTTGGTGAACTTGCTGTCACCAAATTTGCAGTTGAGCCTGTACGTGCGCTATCCTAGTGTGTGCCAACTTGTACTTACCGGTGTTGTTTTAGGTCTGGTACCTTCCTGGCGTGGCAGAAAGGTTTGGAATTGGTACGAATTAAATCTGTGTCGACTTTTCGAGTTCTGACATGCCGCAGATGAAGGAACATTGCGACGCTCCTTGTTTGAACACACTGGAGGAAGCTATCCGGAGGTACGGAACCCTCTCAGTATCGAGATGATGGTGACTAACGAGCCAAAGTTGATCACTCGTGCCGATATCAAAGTGTTTCTACCGCCCATTGGTCTGTCGCAAAATGGAAGCCGTTGCAGGAATTGAAGCTAACAGACGTGTAGGCGGCCTCACGGTTTATTGTTTTGGTGACCCTGCTAAGATGTCGGATGAGTCTGTTCGGTTGGCATTGAGAGTCCACGACGAGGTATGTACCCATTGACGGATGTCACTTCACCCTGCTCACCAATCCAGTGCAATGGAAGTGATGTGTTCGGGTCTGATATTTGCACCTGCCGGCCGTATCTCATTTTCGGTATCGAGGAGGCTGTCAAGGAAGCTCAGAATGGCGGAAGCGGTGTCGTCATCTACTTCCGAAAGGAGGGCCGAGCATTGGGAGAAGTTACCAAGGTATGTTATGTTGTTCTCCGGATAGATGTATGGATGCTAACGTCAAGTAGTATTGTGAGTGCAGATTCTCGTCCTATCCAAGGTAGACACGTCGGATTGTAGGTAGGGGAGCTGATGCTGAAGTAGTGGTCTACAACGCCCGCAAGCGTGGGGAAGATCGAGCTTCGGATTACTTCAAGCGAACCGAGAATATTGCAGGCGTCAAGGATATGAGATTCCAGGCTCTAATGCCCGACATCCTCCATTGGCTGGGCATCAAGAAGATCGACAGAATGCTAAGCATGAGCAAGTAAGTGCCTTTCGGCCGGACCCGTCGGCAAATAGCAATTCCGATAACTTACTGGCTTGCAGCATGAAGCACGATGCCATTGTCGGCCAAGGGTGAGTCCACGTAGTGAGCTGGGCCAAGCCGAGGGTGGCTGAACTAACGAGCGACCAGAATTCCCATACACGAGCGGATCGAACTACCCACAGAGTTGATTCCAGCTGACTCCAGAGTTGAGATCGACGCCAAGATCACGGCTGGTAAGCTACCTCATGCAAGCGATAAAGGTTGGCGGGTGTGCTAACGGGTGGTGAAGGCTACTTTACGACGGGCAAACGAATGACAGCCGAGGAGCTGCAAGCAGTCCAGGGCAGAATGTGGGAAGAGTAAGAAAGTCAGTCGAGGAGATTTATGTGCACTGCTGATTCCGATGGTAGCGTCGACCACTAAGCGACGGATGTTCCGAGACGATTGGGGTGGCTGTTGTTTGTTGGAGTGCGTCAGCAGTGGGCAACCTGCAGGACGGACTGGCGCCTGGACTGTTCTTGATTGATCAGATTCCATACGATGCCACGGTTCCATCCGCCCACTGTGACGTTTTGAGAGGGTGCGTTGGGGTGCATTGGAGCGCGTTGGGGACTGATAAAGTATGAGTTTTGGGCCGGAAGTAGCAGTAGCAGTGGTAGTGTAGTAGTGGTAGGGAGGGCAATGAACGGTTACACAAAACACAAAACCCCACACTTCTAACGCGTTGGACGTTGAAGGCTTGATTAAGTTCGATTTTGGATTAGCTCTTTGTCCAAGCACTCTTCAAGTTCGGTGGTAATACGAACGCTCGAGTTCTTGTGCTTGGTAGACCGACTACGACCATGAGGGAAATAATCGGCATGGGTGTAAGGCGGGCTTGGCCGGGAAGGGGCCGGCTGACGAGTCCCGACTCCCAGGTAGCTACTATGCTGTCTGTGCGGTGCCTGAGGCGCTGTAGGTACCCATCTTTGCCATCTTCTTGGGAAGTGGTGTTCAGGTACCACCACTCCAACGTCGACGCACCAGTTCCACAACACCACCGTTGGCAGTGTCAGCCAGGTATCGCAACCACCACCACCACCACGTCAATGCTCCGGTGGTCTCTCCGGTACTGGATTGGTCCTAGTTGCCGCTGTCCGACCCGCCATTCCTCCCCCCACTCGGTGGTTGGCACGTACGTGTATGTACAAGTCTACAGTAGTAGGTAGGTATGTAGGTTGGGTTGGGTAGCAATGCGACGGTAGCTGCTCCCGGTGCTCCACTGACTCGATCTTTTGTTTTCTTTCGTTTCCTTACCGACCTTTGGCTGACGGCGGAGCTCTTCCATCCACTGTGTCCAGCTGTGACTGGCCTTGCTGGGCCTCGTGGTGCTGGAGAATCCCCGCAAGGCCATGCACGGGAAGCCCGCGTGCAGGCCCCGAGCCCCGGCGCCGCCCAAGCCAGGGATGCTGGGCCATACACCTCAAGACACATAGTTGGCACCCAATGCATCGATGAGCCGACAAGTGGCGAGCAGGTAAGTTATGGCCTACGCTACGCTGCGCTGCGCTGCCTGCTGGCCCTCCTACTTCCCGGCCTACCTACCCACCTAGGAGGGCGGCTTGCCTGGGAGTTGCGAAGTGGGATGTGGATATGGATGTGGGAGGAGTTGCGTGATGGTTGGTGGTGGGTGACATGGTCGCTGTGAGCCTGAGTGAGCCGGTGGCATCCATCAGGTCCCGTTACCGCCGAGGTTGATATCCCCAGCATCAGCACTTCCGACGACGACCACGTCGTTCCCGCATTGACCTCGACCTCGAACCTCGAACCTCGAACCTCGACCATTACTACCGCCTTTTTCGCCGTTACCGTCGCCGTCGCCATCGCCGTCGCCATCACCCTCGCTTTCCCAACTCCACATTGACGCAGAGCGAACTTTCCCTGGCGACTCCCCAAAGTGCATGCGTCTATCGTATCAAGTTTGCTTCTCTGCATTGAACTCTCCATCCTCCGCCTGCCTCTATAAACCCACGTACCTAGTTGTCGATACTTGCTAGGTAATACTGGTCATGGCATCCTTCTCTCGAGACACCCGCAACGCCATGAGGACACACCGACGTGACTCGTCCTCACACAACGCCTCGCGCCAGCGACCCCGGCTGCTGCGGTCTAGTGCCACCGAGCCTTCCATCACCGCATCCAATGCTATCCGAGGACCTATGGCCAGCTCTAGCTCGCCGCAGAAGGCGACCGACCTCCTCACCCGCGTCGCCGTCTACTCTCCGTCTTCGCCCACACATCTCGGGCACTCCTCAGCACCAGAACCTATCTCTCACCAGGTGGACGCGATTGTGATATGTCGCGGTGATTCTGAGTCGTCGCCCACTAGCTGTCAAGACGTTGTCTTGGTTGACTCGCCCTCAGGTACGTCGTTGGTCCCTCATCAAACCCACCGTCCTGATTCGAGTTCCGACTTGAAGACTAACTCGGGACAAGGCTATTACTTCAGCTTCCCAAGTTTTGATGATTGGCACCGGGACAAGCAGGATCTTGAAAAGGACACCGATGATTGAAACGAGGCTATCGAGGGGGACATGGCCCGCCTTCCCAGATGGAAGACGGCCCGAAAACGATAAGAACGAAGAGATTCGTCCAGGCAGCGCGCACAAAACACCACCGACGCGATACGTTCCCCACTGACATATGTCCGGACATGAAGTGGCAGTGGAGCCACATATCCGGAGGAACCACCGTCCCGTCCTTCGTCGCCGATCAGATTCTTACGGACCTACACATACACAAGTATGAGCCACGGAACCTAGAAGGGGTGTGCCCTCATCATAGCCTGCGAAGCTGATGGGGGTCTCATCTTACATGGGGAAGGGCTCGCGAAGAACGTTGATGTACAACGATATGGGAGGAGAAATACCTCTTTCCGAGGAGGGCTGGATCTTAAATAACCAACTGAGCACAGCGCCATTCGATGGAGGACAGGGTGGTACAAATGGCGCACCGGGCCCCTGGAGTTTTTGAAAGCTCAACTCGATTGAGAAATGACGCGATTGGACAAACATGCGCGTGGAATGGCCTTGGTGTCAGAAAAAGTGAGTAACAGACTGGGACTTTTAAGAGTAGCTTAAATAACCTCAGAGGTGTGAACAAGGGCGTGTCCCAAGATACATTACCATCACAATGTCCTTGGTCTTCTGCTGCCTCTATAATAGTTGACGAGCTTTCTCTCCCGCATTTTAATATGCCCACTCACATACTTGGCATACGTTTGCTTCACTCTCTGTAGTAAGATAATTGCATATTGGTAACTTAGCGGCCGCCTGTCTAGTTGACGCCTCTGCAGCCAACGTCTCGTTAGCTTGCAATGCCACCAGCACTCCCCTCGCCGTTCATCGCACCCACACGGAGAAAATTATGGAACGCCACGCTCTCGCTCTCCCGGAAAGCAAGCTTATTCGAAGCTGCAGCTTCGTTCAAATACAATCTCGAATCTAATCTCCGCATACGAGTTGATCGAAACATTCACCATCTTCATAGTTCGCATTGTTCATGGATGCTTGTCGAGTTGAGACTCTCGTTTCTAGTTCATCTGAGATTGGTGAAGGTGCTAGATATGTACTGAATGTGTTGGTGAGATTATTGTCTTCGCAAGAAGCTAGCATCTCTCTACTCTGTCAGAATACGTTTAAGCATGGTCTTAAAACCGATGTCCCGGCTAGTACATTGATTCCTCTTAGAGTTGTGTAATTCTATATATATTATATAACCCTTTAATACTAAGGCTATATATATATAGCTTTATATACTGTAAGAGTTAGGGTAGCGTTCCTAACCTTCAATAGACCAGTCCAGCCGTTAGGCTAAAAAGATCAATCAATCCGAGTAAGCTACGTTACTCCGACCGCGCTACACAACAGGTTATAAGGGGTCGGGACCTCGCGGCAACCTGCGGCGAGCCCGCGACGGACCCACGGCCAGCCTCCTTACAGCTACACAATAGGTTATAAGGGACTAGGGCCTCGCAGCTTTAGTACAGCGAGCCCTTAGCAAGCTAGCAGCTCCAGCCTTCAACCCCTTACAATTTAATAGAGTAATACTTAAATACTTAATTTAATAGTTATAAATATATATTTATATAAGAGTTAAGATAGTATGCTTAACCTTACGATAAACCTTCCTAGTCATTAGGCTAAAAAGATCAAACAATTCCAGTAAGCTGCGTTATAGAATCGCGCTACACAACAGGTTATAAGGAGTCACGCGGCGCACCCTTACCGAACCCGCGGCTAGCTCTTTACAGAGTGGCATAGGACGAAAATTGCATTTACACATGCTGTTTATATGCTCTCCGTCCAGGCAGGTATGGCGGTAGAGGCTCAGACTGACATATATCGAAGTGGCAATTGCTATGCCGGTTCCACAAGCCCGCTAGCCGAACGGTGCCACCAACCCAGAATGCGTTGAGTCATTACCCCGTCCGTTAGCATTTGAGCATGAGCTTGATGCCATACTTAAATCAAGTTTCGCCATGGCATAGGCGGGATCGACGGATTCGTGCAGATTGGCGATAAATGTCCTGTTTAACGAAAACCTATTCCGCACGATCCAGCACGGTACCTAAATATGGTTGTAAATCAGCACTGATGGGTGAGGTTGTGGAAAGGTGATCAATCTGGAATGGGTAAAGTTGATAGGGACTAGTGCCTTAGGCGCCTAAAGAGGGGCTCGCGTAAGAGAGGTAGTAACTTGTTAAATTAATAAGGCTTAATAAGACTCAATAATCTATGACTATGGGTTTCTTACTTGTATTACGTAAATAGAAGACTTACCCACAACATCAGTTGCGCTATTGTTACCACTCACGAGCAAGATTGTCCCGACCTCATTTACATGGCGAGAAGTAGACTCGCTGCTTAGAGTCAATACAATGTAACAACCAGAAACCATTGAGAATTAAGTTCAGCAATCTTAACAGAGTACAGTCGTGGTCTTCGTATACAATATGGTGCGTAGGCTGAAACGCCAACTGGGAGAGCTGGGTAGTGTCTTGGAGTCTCTGCTGTGCCCGAAAGATGACGCCGTTCACCATAAGAGTCAGGTGATAAGACAGGAGATGTAGTGTTGAACCGTTTGCGCGACGGTCGGTCTGCAACGCCGATGCACGGAGGAGCACCCATTGCAACGATTTGTGTTGCCTATCTCGCTCGGAGCACCACAGGCTTGCACCAAGCTTAGCGAACAGATTAAAACAGATATACTTCATCAATACATTGATCGTCGTGATCGGAGGGTTTTCGATCGTTTTTATTCTTGTTTGAGCTATGTGTATCTCTTTCGTGAATGAAGCTGTGATTGATGGTTAGATTTCGATCTCTGATTGGTTGATTGCTCAGTTGCCACCAAAAACTATGACCAAGATCCTCGCTCTGTCCAATTTCGGTGTAAGCGCTGGCGGAGTTTTCTTTCACCCGCTTGCCTCGGTTCTAGACACTGATCGCAGAAAATGGTCATCCTCGGACAGACGACAAGAACGTAACAAGATCCCATATTTTCTAGTGGGTATGGCCGCTGGTGAGGGACGAAAAGGAAGCTCATTGGGGAAGGGCATCCATCACAGCAGCAGAAATTGGCAAAACACCAAAAAGAACATACAACAGCAAGGATTCCCCGGTCGTCACCGACCCGAGTACTAATTTGCCGCTTCTCAGCTTGACTAAGGGAGAGCGGACGGGATCCCATATTTTCTAAGAGCTATGGTCGTATGTGCCTGAAGTCCAGCAAAATTTGGATCAAGTAGTTGAATTTGACTAGACTTACAGGATCCAACTGAGTGCGGTCTCACGTGATCTGGGGCCACGCCCACAATGCCCGCTAGTGCCGGAAAAAACCTGGACCGTGAATTTTGTCTCCCTCGCTTAGACCTAAGCTGGTGCACACAAGAAATTGAAATTATTTCGCCCCTCCACCAATCCTCCAGCCAGCACCTACGTTCTCCAACGGTTCACGAATAAGCCAGCAAACATGGCGGTTGGAAAGTGAGCATCATGACGACGCTTACGCCCAGGGAAAACATGCTTACGCGCGCCGCAGGAACAAGAGACTCTCTAAGGGCAAGAAGGGCCTCAAGAAGAAGACCGTGGACCCCTTCTCCCGCAAGGACTGGTACTCGATCAAGGTTGGTAGTTGTCTCACGCAATGCACTCGGAGATGGTTTCGCTAACTCGTTTCTTCCAGGCCCCTAACCCCTTCAACGTGCGAGAGTGAGTAGCGACGCAAATCGAGAAGATGTCCGGATTTTGGAAACGAGTGGCTGACGGTATCAATTACAGTGTCGGCAAGACCCTGGTGAACCGAACCACCGGTCTCAAGAACGCCAACGACGCTCTCAAGGGCCGCATCGTCGAGGTCTCGCTCGCCGATCTCCAGAAGGATGAGGACCACGCCTTCCGCAAGGTCCGCCTCCGCATCGATGAGGTCCAGGGCAAGAACTGCTTGACTGCCTTCCACGGCCTCGACTTCACCTCCGACAAGCTGCGATCCCTTGTGCGAAAGTGGCAAACTCTCATCGAGGCCAACGTCACCGTCAAGACCACCGACGACTACCTCATCCGCCTCTTCGCCATCGCCTTCACCAAGCGACGCCCCAACCAGATCAAGAAGACCACATACGCTGCCTCGTCACAGATTCGGGCCATCCGACGCAAGATGACCGAGATCATCCAGCGTGAGGCCTCAAGCTGCACCCTCACCCAGCTCACCTCTAAGCTTATTCCCGAGGTCATTGGCCGCGAAATTGAGAAGTCTACCCAGGGTATCTACCCTCTCCAGAACGTAAGTTGAATCCGCGCTTCTGTCTCTTTTGTGCGTCAAACCCTCACTTAACTCTCATGCTGACTTTCCATCTCGATAGGTTCACATCCGTAAGGTCAAGCTGCTGAAGCAGCCCAAGTTCGACCTCGGAGCCTTGATGGCTCTCCACGGCGAGTCGGGCACGGATGACCAGGGCCAGAAGGTTGAGCGGGAGTTCAAGGAGACTGTTCTTGAAGAGGTTTAAAAGGCACTGGCTGGATGGCGCGGGGAAGGCATAGGGCCTCGCGGCTAATAAACTCATCCCTTGCATTGTTTCGGTCATCGCAAATGGCGTAGCATCACGAAGGCGGGCTAGGGGATCGGGGCATGTTCCTTTGAAATGACAAAAACGTTCAGTCAAATTTTCTGTAAATGGGTTTATGGCCTTTCAGTGACGTCGCTGTGTGTAGTCCTGGTCCTGCGAAAGGATTGCACGAAATCCATTCATGTCCTGGGTGAAGCAAAGTAGTTACGTGATGAACCTGGCCTGGCTCACAGGTCATTGTCTTTTATGGTACGATTCGATGGGAATAGGGATGCGGTTGATGGTTATCAATATTGTGGTGACTGTATCCATTCTATCGGCATCATCACAAAACTCTACATCCACATCGAAGTAGGGCATGGCTGACCGGGGGTAGCAGGGCTAATCCATATGTCAGCAGCCCGTTCTGCCCATATCACACACTCTGTCTATCAGAAACTTTTCCTCCAAGCTCGCTTTACTCGGGCTTTTGCAGGAACTCAACCACCGCTACCACAGTCGTTAGTGTCCCATCATGATAAACCAGACGTGGCCCGGTAGGGAAGGGGGGTGAAGGCTACCTCGTCTGAAGGCCTCGGGTTGTTCCGATATCAGCCAGTGGCCGGCGTCGACGTCAACCATGCGGAAGCGAGGGAAGAACTGTCCGATGAGGGGGAGCAATTCGTCTGGAACGTACTTGCTCTTGGTGCCACGCACGAAGAGAGCTGGCTTCTCGAATCGAATCTCGTTGGGGTCCTTGTATGGGAAGTCGCCGAGGTTGTCCAAGGAGCGGCCTATGATGTCAAGCGGGATGCGGAACTTGTGTGCCTTTTCACCGGTAGGGCGGTGGAGGTTGCCAAGGAGAAACTGTCGGATAGGGAGGGACTGCGTCTGTGTCAGTCAAGACTTACGGCAGGGCTCGAGGGGATTTGCGAAGAAGCTCAGCAGGCTGCGTTCACACCTTTTCGTATTCAGAGAGGATGGCGTCGGCTTCGCTCTGGCGGGTGACGTTGGACTCCTGGATCTTCTTCATGCTGCGGACATACTCGGCGAAGTCCCTGCTCAGCGTGACGTCCACGGGGGCATTGTCCACGGCGACAATGTCGGCGACGAGATCAGGGGAGCTCAGCGCCAGTGTCATTGAAGTTTTAGCACCCCTAATCCCAAGGTCAATCGCTCAGTCTATGTCTGCGGCAACGGTGGGTTCTCGAGATCTTACATTGAGTGGCCAATGAGCGTCGTCTCGGTGAAGCCATTGTCTTTGATGAAGTCTGCAACATCCTGGGCCATGGCGACATAATCATGGCGGGCGTTGTGAGGTGATTCGCCATGGTTTCTAAGGTCCTATTACTTGGTTGTTGAGTCGTTCTGTGCGTCCGCACCCATGATTCGCCGGATGTGCCTCACCAAGGCGTAAACGCATCTTCCCAGGTCGCGAGCCAAGGCTCTGTCACGTTTGTTAGCTAGGCATCCCATGGCATTGCGGGAAGATCCAACCAACTTGCTGATACCCCGGTTGTTCTTCTTGGAACCGAAGAGGCCGTGAAGGAAGAGGATGGGGGCCTTTGCCTTGTCGGTCCGGGGACTCGCAGGCTCGTGTAGATCATACGCCAATGGGCCAACAGACTGAGAATACAGCCTGCCTGCTGTAGCTGGTATCCGGAGACCCTGGCGGGCAATGGCAGGAACTGCCGTGCCTATTCGTCGGACTGAAAACATCTTAATTGTTGTTCTGAATGAGATGACGATCTGGCCAACCGCCGGCAATCTGGATTAGGCACTACCTAGACTAGACTAGACTAACTTAGCTATGTAGTCTAACCAATTAGTTAAGGTCACTGCTTTATTAGCGGACCATCTATGGGTTTAATGCATATTCCTGCAGAATTTCAAAGAACTTCATGTAGTTAAACACACGACTGGCCGAAATCTATATTTGCGTGGAAGCATGATGTCATCCACCTTCCAAGCTTTTTTCTATGCAGGTATCCGTAAAGCAACAACCGGCAGTCATCATGGATTGGGAACGCCGACTTTCTATAAAACAAACAAGAGGATGAAACCATGCACGCCGGCCCACAACTGAAGAGACAATATGTGTGAATGTGTATGCGAACAACGCTAGCAGGGAGAAAGAGGAAGTATTAGAAAGAAGGAGGGCATGCATGACGGACCATTTCAGCTGTCCCAAATAGCGCCAAAAGCCCGCACGCCTCGTGTCTCCAGGCCATACACAATCTTTTTGGTAATCTTCTCGTTGGCAATCACGATGACAGCTTCGGCGCCGAAACTCTGCACCAAATTGAAGCCCATCCGTACCAAGTCGGGCCGCCCAAGCCGCTTAGTATCGTGAATTACGGCATCCGGAATCTTGTCCCGGATCACACCAACAATTTCTCGACCAAACGTCTCCTCTGGGCGGCTGGTAGACCAAATGAGCTGCGTGGGACAAGACGGCTGGGCGATATGGCCCAGTAATGGTCCGATTCCAGACCCTGTTGCGACAACGACTAGGCGGTTGAAGAGCGTCGCGATACGCATCACTCCACATGTCGGGACGCCACGCACCCACAGTTTTGTGGGTGGGTTCTGGATACAATTTCGAGTCCAATCGCCAGCATTAGAAACCACTAGAGAGTATCCTTTCGCACGATTGGTAACCTCGGGGGCAGGAATCGTTGCAAAGGAGTGCCACTCCAGGAGAGGTCGCCGCGAGATGCGTGTGAAGCTGCCATTGACCGGCACCGTGTAATCAAAGTGCAGGCGGACGGCATGATCTGAAAGCACCTCGGCGTCGACAGGTACCCTGCGGATGAAGAGCCACGACGACGCAATGCTGCACGTTGCCACCACCAGGAGCCAAAAGTCGGGGCTGCGTGCAGCCGCAACACCAAAGCTCCTCTCGCCTTGATCTCGGTGAGTGTCGTCGATGGCCAGTACTGTACGCACCCAGAAGAGCCCGAGGGCTGCCCAGCCTGCGAACCGATGGAACCGCTCGAAGAGGTTGTGATATTGCTTCCGGAACGAAGGCCACGCAGTCCCAACCATGATACAACAGAGTGCACAGAGGAGCCACGACACCACTTGCATGGCTAACGAGCCTGTTTGCTTTCCATCACAGGTGTCCTCATTACAGATTGCTCCTCGGATGGATGACACGACGAGCCATGCCGTTGCGCAGATGCCCGCTGCGGAATGGACTCCACCTAGGTGGTAGATCTTGGCGCAACGGGCCCGAATACAGAGCGGAAGTCGTTTAGGGAGTGAGCAGGTCATGGCGTACAGGCCGTTAATTACTGCGTCCTGCCGGACTAGGATCGCGACCGCGAGGTTGATGGCAGTAATGGTTCCTAGCCACTCGATGTCGAGATTCAGAGCGATGGCGCTTATCAGTGCGCCCAAGTTCAAGATTCCGACCAAGCTGAAGAGCATACGGTAGACAATGAAGACGCGATGCCTCAGACCCCTGAATGGCTGCGGACATGACTTGCTCGGGACATCTTGAGAGAGGTCCTGCTTCTCTGGAACGGTTGACAGGCTCGACAAGGATGACTGCGACTTGAGCTCGACCTGCACTCGTACGCTGGTCTTTTCGTCGTCAGGTTCTTCCGCGGGGAGCTGGAGCGCCTTCGTGCCCGCCTCTGCAATAGCTATGGCCTCGAGCTCCTTCTTGTTGATCTTACCGTTCACGGTGGCAGGCAGATCGTCCAGGACATGAATCTGTGTCGGCACAGCGTAGTAGGGTTGCCGTTTCTGAATGTGCTCTAGGATGGAGGCAACATCGCAGTCCAGTCGGGAGACGAAGCCGTGGATCTCCCCCCGGACCAACAACGCGGCTGCTCGAGAAACACCGGGAGCGGAGGCCAGCGATGCGGCCACGCCGTCGAGTTCCACACGGAACCCCTTTTCTGATGCGTCAGGTTTTGTTGAACATGGCTGGACAGGCTTCGTTGCTCACCTTCACTTTCACCTGGTCATCCACCCGACCGAGGATTTCAATGGAACCATTGGATCGCCAGCGCCCAAGGTCGCCAGTGTTGTACATTTTCGAGCTAAGTGGTCCCTGTCAGCCACAGCCCGAGACCCAATACCAGCCCAACTTACCTGTCACTGGCAAATCTATCCAAGATGTACATCTCGGATGTTTTAGCCTCAAGCCCGACGTAGCCTCGAGACACGCCATGGCCACCGGCCCACATGACTCCCGGAGTGCCCACGGCAGCTGGCCGACCATCTTCGCCCAGGATATAGACGTTGTTGTTCGGCGTGGGTTGGCCGATGGACAACTCGGCCCCGACGACGTGCTTGTGCATGGTATTGACGATGGTGGTCTCAGTTGGGCCGCAACAGTTCCAGTACACGCCACGGCTGGCCCACTGGTCGGCAAGGCTTGAAGTGAACCGTAAGCAAGGGACAGGGCCGTGGCGTTTGAGGGATCTTACGTTTGTGTGGTTGGTTCGCCCGCAGTTGCGACAGTTTTGATCGTCGGATACTGTGTTGGATCAATCTTGGATAGGATTGTTGGCGTGCAAATCAGTACGTCAATCTATCCACAGATGTGTCAGACGTCAGCGAGGCATTCGTCTCGGTACATATATGAAGATAAAACCGACCTCTTGGAGAGTTGGCGCCCAGTTGGTGCCCCGAATGACCAGTGTTCCGCCATTGCAGAGGCAAGCGAAGATCTCCCAAGCCGCTATTCTAAGGATCAGCTTCCAAGACGTGTATTATTCCGCACTCTGTCGAACGTACCCATGTCAAAGCTAATGTTGAGAAGCGATCCGACGCAGGTGCCGGGAGTCACTCCCAAGTTACCAGGAGACAGGCAGACGAGATTTGAGACATTCCTATGCGTGACATCAACCCCCTTGGGTTGTGCTGTTGTTCCTAGGCAAACCGAAAGTCAACATACCATGGTCCGCTGTCGGGAGGTGAGAGATGGGAAACAAACCAGACGTGTAGATGACATAGCAACCACCATCTGGGGTGGCAAGGTCCACGTATTCATCCCCGGAGTTGATACTTGAATCCGGAGAGTCAAATTCATCCACCACGACGATCAAGTGGTTCGGGCGGAGCGTCGATATCCGATGCTTCGTGGATGATAGGCAGAGGACGACGTCGCTCTGGGCTTGGTCTAGCACCCGGCGGATTGTTTCATCCGGGACAACACCGCCGTCGAGAGGCACATACTGAGCGCCGCAGGACAGAATGGCCCAGATTCCCACAACCATCTCCACGCTCCGCTTCACAACAAGGGGGATGCGTTGGCCGGGGCTGACTCCTCGGTGACGGAGCTGGCGGGCGAGGCCTTGGGCCCTCTCGGCAAGGGCCCCATACGTGAGTTCTCTTGGGAAACTCGAGAGATCGCAAACCGCCACGTTATCGGGACAGGATGCTGCATAATGATGGAACGCCGCAGTGACGGTGGGAAATGGACGTTGGACCACCTTCCCATTGCCGAATTGTCGACTGGGAGCAATGGGGCGACTGCTCCTCTCGGGATGTATGGCAGCCATGATGAGAGACGGTAGAAGCTGAAGATTGGCAAGGCTGGTCAGTGCCTTTCTGTGCTGTCTCCATCCTTCTTCATTGGACAGAAAGAGATATGGGTTATATACTTGTGGCCGCTCGCAACGTGTCGGCACACTGCGGATTCAGGGCGCCAGATGTGAACACGGGCTCCCTGCCAAGTCGGCCCTCTTTCAGCTGGCTTTGAGAGATGACGAGGCCTTGTCCCCACGTTGTCAACGTTGTCACAAACTTGGGGTTGCTTCGGTTCCCCAGCAACGCGGCTTATCAGAGGGACGCCGGGGACAACTCTTGTCACAAGCTCTACAGCATTCCACGCTCGGCCGGCGATCGAGCACACGGAGCCGACCCCGGACGCCGAGAATGTGGTCGGCGTCGCCCGGCCGGCCTGGAATTCGATGTATGGCCCAGGCGGACTGAGACATTGGGCGCGATCAACCGCCCTCGATCCACCTCCAGGTCTACAATAAAGCATTATCGCAATGACAGGTCGCTTAATCGCATCCAGCGGACCCCGAGGCAGCGACCCTTCTCCCTGGCTCCCGGGAATTGGCTCCGCCGGCGTGGCTTCTGATCCTTGCTCTGAACCTGCCACTGTTTCTCGATATGGATCCATCTCGGACAATCCATTCCTCGCGGCCTCGGGCAGGTCGTGAAATTGTTGGCAGCCATACCTCGGGTACAGTGGCCTGACATGTATGTAGTGTGTTTTACAGCTCCAGATTGCGTGTACCTCCCTGTTAGATAGTTGATGGCGAATGCTCCCTGGACCGCTTCAAGGCGACTTTCCGTATAGATCCCGATGTCATTTGATGAGTCTCGCCCCTTCGAAGCGCACCGTATACATCAGAACCAAGATCCCCCCTTCACTAACCTCCAACCTAGTTGTTCTGTCCTGTCTCCTTCTGTATCCTACATTCTGCTTCGGTAACAAATAAGGACTATCGGTGATGTTATGCTGGCCACTTCACTCGGCGAAGGCGTGTGAAGCATCGATTGTCCTGGGCCGATCACAACAATGCTTGCCCTTCTCGCAAAATATCCCGGGGCATCAGCGAACCCTGACACCAAGGTCATTCTCATCACGGGAGTAGGATCTTGCTTCCCAAGCACGGGTCCCCGTAAGCTCTCAACACGCTTAGCCAGCATTAACGAGTAACTGTACAACCGGTGCTGATTTGAAGAAAATATCCGCAACGGATCCCACAAGCACACGACCCTGGCGATACCTATAAGACCTCTGTAATGGCATGGTGCCTGTTTGGAGGCCCATCCTATCTGCAGTAGACGGGCCTGTGATGAGAAGACTTTTTCCACGCGGCATATTGAGGATTATGGCTTAAATAGCTGGGTGGTGGCTTCGAACTTGCCCTCACGGTTGGTCTTGGAAGATAACCACGATATTGACCTGACGTGGCTTTCCATCCCAATCTCAAGCCAAGAGGTATTGCTAGGTCTGCGGTCTTGTCTACGACATGTTTGATGAGAGCACAGTCCTTTGCCAGACGATTGTTGTTACAGTTCGCATGCTAGCCAAGGTGGCAGGCATTGAAATGCAACTAGCCAAAGAGGCTGTCTGTCGAGGTGCTTTGATGCCATCCCTTGGCCCTTGACCATTGACGGGAAGGGAAGTCCAGCCGCTGATCAAGGGTGGCCTTGGCCGATGATGTCTGCCGCGACGATCAAGTTGAGAGGAACTTGTATTTGTTATTCGGCATCCGGGGCAACGGGGAGACGCAAAAGGGCAACGCGTTCCTGGGAAAACAGGCTTGGGTGCTGGCTGGGTCGATCCGTTCCATAATACTTCGTCGTCGTAATGAAACAGCCAACTTTGTTGACTCTTGGCGCTCGATTTGTCTCGTTAGAAGCAGGCCGATCTATCAAACAGAGTCGCTAGAGCGCCACAAGTCGCAGTACAAGACTGCGCCTTTCCCCCTTTTGTAGCACGGTTTGTGATCTATCGCCATCGTCTACATCGCGTGTTTTAGTCAGCTCCTCGTTGCTCTGGTTTCTGCATGTCTGGTCCTCCATCCCAAGCCCCCGGAGGGGTGAGGGTGTCGTCTCGCTAGTATCCCTTTCTTTCCTCAATTGACGTGTCATCCCATCGATGTCTCCTGTGTGGATTCCGAGACAGATCTGCGTAGTCTCACGTACGTGCTGAGACAAAGGACCACTCAGTAGCGGGTGCACGCGAATGTGGGTGGGTTGGCGATGAATCGTCGACTTACAAGCAGCAACCGAGGCAGTGCAAGGAGAAGAGCGACACTGTCCGACGCCCTGAGGAAAAATCAAAAACGACCATTGCCATTTCTACTTCAGCCCATGTCCCCATAAAGGAACTTCGTGGCAACCCATGCTGAGAATACGCCGGGGTGTCTCAGGTGGCACACCCTGTTTCCGGCAGGCTCCGGGGAATGAGAAGACGTCCATGTCTCGGACATTTGTGAGTTCGGTTGATGGAACAGGAGTAATTACGTCCCTTGGACAATAGGATTCGGGTTCCATCCCATCGGGTCGGTGGTGGCGTTCCTGACCATGTCGTAGATTGCCTCTGGCACGGGTCGGGCTGATTGTCTCATCCTCTTTTTTACCTGGAATGCGGATAAAGAGAGAGAGAAAATCAGAGCGAAAGAGAAAGGTAATAGCTCGGGATTGCATTGCACGTATCTCTAGATACCATGCAAAGGGAGCATCTCTTGCGGTAGGCTTCCGCGAAGTTTGGGTTTGACTCGCCAATTTCGTACCTCTTCATGTCTCTGTAGCTGAGGCAGTATTGGATGTTTGTATATGAATCGGCAAAGCCTTCTCATGTTCCGCTGCTCTCCTCGAGCCTAATGTTGGTCTCTCAGGTATTTCCCTGGGTATTGTGGATGACTGACCTTTGTGCTCGTCATCCAAAGTCCTTGTACAACATGGCCATGGCGCTTCATATTGTCTGAGGAACAATATTAAGAAAAGACCACCCGTTCGTCTGGCCTTTTGTCCACCTGTATCATACACAAAGAGCGAAATCGCATTTAAGCTGAGACTCAGCCCACACCAGTTTGCTATTGTATCACGATGCTATATACGGTCGGACACATCATCGCTCGCTCATCATTAACAGACACAGCCATTCATGAAACTCATATTCGGTGCCAATCGGCTTGACATGTTTGCGAATCCCAAGGACAAAGATAATTAATTACATCCAATTCGCTGCGCCAATCCATGAAACTCCTTGACTAACATTGTCCCGTATCCCGTGACACTCACCGCCCTCGATGAGAGCTGTGCATATTGCCATCCATCTCGTAAACAAAATGCGACTCCCCTGGCATCTCTTGAAGTGGCTGGAAATGGTACGCTGGGGGCTTGTGCTCTGGCTGCACCGGAGTTGGCAAAACCTCGACAGGTCGTCTTCGACGAATGTAGTAGAAGACGCCCAGGCCGATGAGACACAGGCCGACGATGCTTGCAGCGACTGCACCGCCGATTACAGCGCCAGAAGGAGATGAAGAGGTTTCTGCCTTATCAGGCTCTGCCGTAGACTCCGTAGACTTCGTAGACTCCTCCTCCTCCGTTGTCTGGGTAGCTGATGGCTGCACCACCGCAGTGGCATCGGAGCACTTCTCGGCAGTCTCCTCGTCGAATACACGCACAAGACTGCTCTTTTTCGACGGATTGCCTTGCCAGAGAGTAAAGGTGTTTGCGTCGTGGTTCACCATGAGGTACGCGGACGTGAAGAAATATCGGCCTAGGGTAGCTGGCTGACTCGCAACACCATTCATGAGAAGCTCGCGGACGTTGTTCTTGAAGACTCGAGACCCGTTTCGATGGATGTCGACAAACGGCACAATGTACTGATTGTTGGGAACACGGATTTCGAGCCCGGAGTCAAGGTAGAAGGTGATATCGCCGTCGAATCTGGAATATTTAGCTGTGTTTTGTGGAATGAGGGGGCGACTTACGCGTTGTCGGCATCAAACAGTCGTGCAGACCAATGCAAGCCGTAAGAAACATCTGTGTGATTTATTCCCGTCACCTCGTCGAACCTGTCCACGTAGGCAAGCGGAGCTTCCAACAGAAGCTGTCGGTGCGGCACCAGACAGCACGGCAGCGCAGCGTTGGACGGAAAGATGCTCTCGTCAGACCCGTCTCGAAAGTTGAGTTTGATGTCTGACAAGATGACCTTCATCCCGGTCCAACAGCCCTGCGTACCTGTAAAGTCGTCATAGTCGAGCGGCGCGGTGTAATTCGCGCCAATGACTTTTTCCTCGTCGTATCCTCCCAAGACGAGGGACCCGTTGATGGTGTTTTCTACCCACATGCGCCCCCAGAACAACGACCACACGCGCGACCCAATCTTTCCGGCCGCTCGGAGGGCGTTGAGGTATGTCGAGTTCGACCCCAGCCCCAGGGGGTGCAGCATCGTGTACCCAGCATCCCACTTCAAGCGAGGTATTCCGATGGTGATGTCGTCGGCCTTGTCGAAGGTGCTGGACTCGTCCTCCTGGAACAGATTTCCCCTACGAACCTCGCAGATTTGATCGTTCCAGATGATGGTTTTGTCGCAGTAGGCCTGGTCGTCGTAAACCCAGGTGTTGTTCAGCTCACTAACACGGTCAGCGCCGTTCTGACCCGGCCCGCGACTCAACTTACGCCCAAGGAAGCAGAACAATGTCTTGAGCTGGAGACCCGATCTGTGCAGCAATGCCCTTCATGTAAGAATCCCGCACATCTGTGAGGACCTGGACGTCTTGGATGGGGAGAACCAGAGGTTCGGCGTCACATATCGAGGCGGCTCGCACGGGGATGAGGAGATATAATAACCACAACATCTTACGTTCTCGTATTGCGAAACAGGAACCAGAGTCGAAGAGTCGCGCAGCCGACAACATCAAGGGGGAAAAAAACATGGGCATTCCGCGGACCTGCCGACTCTGTCCTGTAGCTCCCTATGCGGCATACGACATAACCAACAACCAACAACTAACAACCAACAACTAACACCGTCCATTTTTAGTGTCGAACTAATTAGGCGCCAAAACACTTGCCAAGGGCCAATTTCCACGTTGTCGGAACGAAACCTGGGCTTTCGTTGGCTACTTAAAATAAGATCTGCAGCGAAATGGAGCCAGGCGACCGAGACGACACAGAGGCAACAATGATTCGCTGGTTGATATGCAGTTGGTTGTGAATACAGGGTTGCCTTTTTCCAGCGGTTGGCTCACAGCACCAGGGCCGTACCGCAGGGGCTGCAGTAATGGAAGCCCTGTGCTGAAGCTTTGATGTATTAATATACGCCGCCTGGATCACGTCCCGTCTGTTCTTTCAGGTCAGCTTCATCTCGAGGTGCAAATCTCACCCATCATGGCTCGACCGTCGCGATTTATTCTGGTGACAGGCGCCCTCCTGGCGGCTTTAACGTTCTGGCATCTGTGGGTACTGCCGGCCCCGCGGGTCAAGTTTGTGCCCAGCTCTTTCGACTGGTCTGCGCCCCGGCCATTCTTCCCTCCATCCTCAATCAGATCACTCCCGGCTGGCCGGACAAAGCAATTCCCCCGCGTACAAGCAGACGCGAGCAAGTTCAAACATTCACAGACGACAGAGACTCGGCGGAAGGCAGTGCGCGATGAATTCCTCCGCAGCTATCACTCCTACCAGCAGTTTGCGTGGATGAGGGATGAATTGGAGCCCCTCGCGGCGACGGGCAAGGACAACTTTGGCGGCTGGGCAGCCACCCTGGTCGATTCCCTCGACACGCTCTGGATCATGGGCCTCAAGACGGAATTCCACGAGGCCGCCCAGGCCGTTGCGTCTCTAGACTGGGGCGACGTCCGCGTCGGCGCCGTCAACCTGTTCGAGACGACCATCCGCCACCTCGGCGGCATCCTCGCAGCCTACGACCTCAGCGGCCAGGAAGCGCTGCTCCAAAAGGCCGTGGAGCTTGGTAACATGCTGTACGTTGCCTTTGACACGCCCAACCGCCTCCCCGGCTTCTGGCTCAACTTTGCCGATGCCGAGCACGGCAGGCAGGTGGCTGGCGTCCACGATCCGTCTGCGTCGCCGGGCTCGCTATGCATGGAGTTCACCCATCTATCGCAGCTAACGGGGAATGCCAAGTTCTACGACGCCACGGACCGCTCACGCAGTTCCTGGCGCGGATCCAGAACAAAACCATGCTCCCGGGCATGTGGCCGGTTGCCCTGGACTTTATGAATGAACAGGTCAACGACAATACCTTTTCGCTGGGCGCTCTGGCCGATTCGCTGTACGAGTACTTGCCTAAGATGCATGCGTTGCTTGGCGGCTTAGACCCGACTTTTGAGAGGATGTATCGCACTTCCATGGACGTCGTCGCTAAGAATCTGCTGTTCCGGCCTATGCTGGCTGACAAGGTAGACGTCTTGTTCGCTGGCGACATTCACTTCAATGAGAACGTCGAGTTTGTAACCGAAAGCCAGCACCTATCGTGTTTCGTTGGAGGCATGTTTGCCCTCGGCGGCCGGCTAATTGACAACAAGGAGCATGTCAACCTCGGAGAAAGACTCGCTCGCGGGTGCGGCTGGGCTTACAGCGCATTTGCATCAGGTATCATGCCAGAAATCTTCAACCTGATTCCGTGCCCGACCCTAGACGCGTGCGAGTTCGACGAAGAGCGCTGGAAGCGCGAGGGAGGGCGACCAACGACTGACCAAGGGCTTCCGGCACGCCCGTGATGCGCGATACCTCCTCCGGCCGGAGGCCATCGAGAGCATCTTCATCATATACCGCATTACTGGCAACCCAGAGTGGCAGGACATGGCGTGGAATATGTTCCAGGCAATCATCTGGGAGACGACGACTGAACACGCCAATGCGGCAATCGAGGACGTGACGAGGCAGGGTTCAGCAAAGACTGACTCGATGGAGGTGAGTAAACACCACCGATTCAATGTTGTGCCGTGCTGACAAGTTGCAGAGCTTCTGGCTTTCCGAGACACTTAAGTATTTCTACCTTATCTTCTCACCGCCTGACCTGGTCAGTCTGGACGAGTTTGTGCTCAACACCGAAGGGCACCCATTCCGAAGGCCAAGGTCATGAAATGAGTATCTCAGGCTGGCTGAGAATGGATAGCAGTAATGGAACTACCTTAGAATAGTTAAAATTTATCATTGAATGAACTATAAATACTAGATGTAATCAATGTTAGTTAAGTGTAGGGTTGTGAAATGAATTGGTATTTAGTATTTTAAATTAGTATTAATTAGTACTTAATACTTTCTAGTAAGAAGAGATATTTTTGCTTATATTAATGCGGATTATATTAAGGCTAGTTAATATCTTAATCTATATAAAGTATAGAATTAAATAGTATTTTCATTAGCTAGAAATCTCTTCTAATAATTAGTTAAATAGTAGTTTAAGATAAAAGTATAATAAGAGTTATAAGGTTATTAGCTAATAATCTTATTAAAACTTATTAATCTTTAGTTAGTTAAAAGCTAATTAAAGCTTTAATAATAAAATAGTAAGAAAGGTAAGCTTTAATCTTATTATTAAATTAAAACTTACTTTTCTCTTTACTTAACTTTCCTAGTAATTTTAAGTATTAGACTTCTTCTTATTATATTCTAAAGCATTATTTAAAAATTACCTAAAGAAAAGAAATAACTTTAAATACTAAGTAAATAATCTTAAAAGCTAACTAGCTAATAATTACTTAAGCTAAGAAGAAAGTAGCTTTATAAAGCTTTTATAATAAGCTAATTAAAGAAAAGTAAAAAAAGTAATAATATTATAATTAGTTTAATAATAAGTAATTAAAAACTAGCTATTTAATTTAAAAATATAATATAAATAATAAATTAATTAATCTCTAGCCTTTATTTATTTATTTATTTTATTATTATTATATTTGTATACTATAAACCTAAAAAGTAAATAGTACTTTTACTTTATATAAATATAAGAAAAACTAAATTAAATAAAAACCTATATTCTTTTTATAATAAGCCTAGGTTAAGCCCCTTATTATTATAGATCTCCCTAAAGATACTTATATAAAGGTTTCTAGGACTTCCATAGGACTTCCGCTAGGAAGGGACCGGGATTTCCTAGGTACCTCTTCCGTAGGAATGTAACGGTTGTGCTAGACCGCTGTACCATTGGGCAAAAGATTGGTCAATAATCGCTATTGCGGCAATTACTGGGCACACTAACTGAGCATTTAAGCCTATCGCTGTTCCCGACGGACCAGGCCGT